>APFE030760221.1:37419-111010 GCA_000404065.3 Pinus taeda | reverse complement strand
AAGACCGATGAAACGACCGTTGTCATAGCATATGACCAACTTCGACCCAAGAGAAGGTTGTAGTCCAGAGGGGCATCAACCACCTCCACATCTAGACTAACAGTTTTTCCTTCTACCTCTATAGGCAAATCCTGTAGAATGCCAAAGGGACGGAACCCACGGCCATCAAAGGCCTTAAGGATGGTCGGGGATTCGTTCAGTGAAGGAAAACCAAGCGATCTCCAGCACTGAATTGACATAATACACGTGGAAGCTCCCTCATCAATTACAGTCCAATGAATAGGCCTGTTTTTGACTATCACTAGAATCTGGAAAGCCATCTGATGAGGTAAACATGGTGTATTATTTTCTAGATCAAAGATTATCAAGTTCGGATCCTGAATATCAACAGCTCCGATAGCCAACAAAAGTAATTTTCTCTGTGCTGGGCATGATTGCAGCACTTCCAAAGCCGACATCGCTGAGCTTGAAACAGCTAAGTCCTCAACAATGTTATAATTCTGAGCCGCTCTCGCATGTGGATTGAAAGCAGACTTTCGAAGTATACCCTTGGCGGGCGGTTTGATTACTAAGTCCAGGTTAGGTTTCTTGATCTGTAGTGGATCGGAACCAGGAGCTGAGGTTGATGGATTAGAGTGAGAAGATTCTGCTTCCTTCCCATCAACATGATTCTTACTACCATAATCTTGCGATCAAGTCGCAATCCTCACAAGAGACATCATCAAAATGGGTTCTTCACTGGCACTCAAGGAAGAACCTATCATCTTAGTCTCCTGCTTTGGAAATGGATCTTTCAAAACAACAGGATTTGGGGAACCTTTGACTATTTTCACAACCTCGGCCCGATGAGGGCAATCTCTTGTATAATGATCTTCTTCACAAATAAGACAAGGATATTTAGGTTTGCGCTTTTCGTCATTGGTTTCCGTCTTTTCTGTTTTCTCCTTTGGAGCCTTGTCTGCTTTATTCTTCTTCTTACCATTCTTCTTTCCACCGTTTTTTGATTTAACCGTAGATGTCTCTACGGCGTGAATATCGGCGGAAATTTCAGGAGAAGACTCTCCTGTCGGGGAATTAGGCAGGGTGATTATAGGAGAAGAATTATTTGAATATTTCTTCTTGCTCTTTGTATTCACCATACCAATCATACCATCAGCGGCATGAGATCCCGAAGGAGCAGCAACGATTTGATTTGAATTTGGAAGATCTGGGATCTTGTTGTGTAAAGTACTCGACTGAGTGTAAACTAAGTCAAGGTACTGAGCGTGAGCAATGACTTTCTCCTCAGTAACTACGCTGGCCTTAGCTACATCTTCAGTAATCTTCGGTAATAATGGTTTAACAAACCATTCATCTAAGATTTGGTCCGGGATAAAAACTTTCACTAACCTTCTTCGACGTCTCCACTCATGAATATGATCGGAAATATAGGTGGACGTCGATTGTTTTAGTGAAGTTAATAACTTCGTGTCGTTATCATATATGACCGGCAACTGAAAATGAGTTAAGAAAGATGTGGCTAACTGGCTAAAGTTGTAAAAAGGGGCCCGTGGTAACTCAATGTACCACTTGGCCGCGAGACTAATGAGTGTACGCTGGAAAAGACGTAAGCGGATCGAATCATCCGAGATAGAATTTGATGCACACCAGAGGTGGTAAGTCATCACGTGATTTGACGGGTCCTCTCCAGACTTACCTTCGAACTTGGGGATGTCACTGGGCAACTTTATTCGGCATTGGCGGCCAATACGAAAGATAATTGATCGGATCATTCGTTAGGCGCGTCAAGTCTGGTAAGTCCAAAGTTGCGATAAACGGCAATTACCGGTTCGGATCTCTAAAACTTGGGGTCACTAAACCAGCCCCAGGAGGAGGATATCCAGGATAACTTGGAATAGGAATTGCATTCAGGATATTGTATCCTCCCAGAAAACCAGTATTAATCGGACCATACTAGGGTTGTTGAGGTTGTTGATAAGTGTACCCAGGATACGGTTGATACTGGTAGGTTGGTTGCTGAGCAGCAGGACCATATTGAGGTTGGTACTATCCCTGATACGGAGGTTGAACAAATTGGGGTTGAGAAGTAACAACCATACTTCCTACAGGCATTTGGACCGAAGTCTGGACCGTAGGTCCAGACTAAGGTAAAGAGGTCTGAGGAACAGATGCAGGAACAATAGAAACCGGAGCTGCTGATACTCCAGAAGAAGGTGGGGTAGATGGAGAAGATGTTGCAGTAGCTGCAGCAGACGTTTGAGGCAGATTACGAGGTGTACTAGGCCCATCCTGAGAGACTACAGAAGGTGCAGAAGTTGGAGCCGTAGACTGGACGGGTTGCTGAGATGGACCAGCCGCCTATCCAGGTTGGGATGATGACTGCACATTCGGTTGCAACACCTGTGGATTTTGAGAAGGATCCCACACCAAATTCGTTCTGGGGTATTGACCTTTAGGATATGGAGGTCCATAACTGGGTCGAGGGTAAGATTGATAATACGGTTGACCTGAAGGCGGTTATTAACCTTGCGGTTGATACTGGCCTTAGGGTTGATAACCTTGAGGCACATACTGATACTGGGGTTGTTGACCTGAAGGTACGTAAGGATATTGATTCTGGGGCACATACTCATATGAAGGTTGACCTTGGGGTACGTACTGGTACTGGGGTTGACCTTGGGGTACGTATTGAGTCTGAGGTTGACCTTGGGGAATGTACTATCCCGTAGGGATGTACTGTCCTTGAGGTTGGCCCGCAGGCACAAATTGAGTACCTTGAGCTTGCCTCCCAGGCAGATTTTGAGTACCTTGAGGTTGCCCCCCAGGCGTATATTGAGTACCTTGAGGTTTCCCCCCAGGCGGTAACTGACTGCCTTGAGGTTGACCTGACATCATCAGAATTTCTTCTGCACTCAACTGACTATTACCACTACTTCCAGATAATAACTTTTGTTTGAAAGGAAGAGGAGATTCTCCTGAAAATGTACCAGAAATGGACTGATACCCAACAGGAACAGACGGACCGCCGTATAAATAGGCTTTCGGAGATGATGGACTAGACATATATACAGGAGTAGTAAAACCTCCAGGTGGAAAAGAAAAACGAGGTGGAGAAAAACTTGACACTGAGTTGTCTAAAAAATTTGTTAACGAAAGATACCAAGTAGTACTTCTAGGAGGATTGTAAAATATGGATTCACGCTCTCTTAAATCAAGAGTAGGTAGATCTTCAAGGTAAGAAGCGCCTATTTCTTCTTCTGGAGCAAGCTCTTCAATAGCAATCAAACCAGAAGGAAGATTTTCGGTGATGACTCGTTCTACTCTAGGTGAACCAAGAACACTAGAAGTCGGAGTAACAGGTTCGGATATTTGAGGTTATTCGTCTATATCACTAGCAGATGAAGTACTACCAGTAAGCTCGGAAACTGCAACAACTTCAGGATTATAACCTGTTTCTAGATTTTGGTAATCTGGATGGACTACCAACGAAGACTCTCCTTCTTCAGGTGGACTTACTCTACTGCCACTAGGAGTAGTTACAAGGATTTTCAAACCTTCGCAATGAGCCCGGACCTCTTCGGGAGGTTCACCCTGCAATCTACGGGATCGCCTCAACAAATCGGCTAGAGTAACAACTTCAGGAGACTCGCCGTGAAGTCGACGGGAGCGTCTCAGTGATTCAGCCACAGCTAAAAACTTTTAACTACTACACATGAAAACAAAATAAAATCTCAAAGAAAACCACCTAAAGTCGCTAAAGAACCAATCAAATTTGAACCATACACCTAAAGAATCTAGGGCGTCAAACCAAACACAAACAGTAATCTTCCGGACCAAAAACACTAGTTGGTGATGAAATCCAACCTTGGAGGATTCAATACAGAAATAGCAGGTGGAACAGTTACCCCGACAACCTGCTTAATGAATAGACTAGACCAAGTTCCTCCACTTTAACCGTCTCAAGTAAAGTGAACCCCCCAGAAAATCCAAGTGAGTCTAGCCGACGTCTGCTCCAGGTACAGTGGGATCTTCCCTCCACCGTCACCTTGGGTAGAATCCTAAGATAATGGTCAATAAGGTCACCAACAACAACAAATACACCTGGGGGAACAATCTACACTCTGACAGCATGCAAGGGCAGAGTAACAAGCTCAATCCCCTTACCGGCTCCTTGACAATGGTCAATCCAAGGTTTACCGATAAGTGATCCCCTGGCTCCTCAACAATAATCTGAGGTTTACCGTTTGTAATACGTGCGTGTCTGGCGTCATTCCCAACAAGGGAGGATTGATCCCCTCACTGGTTCAGACATGAGCTCATGCTTCTCCTTTAAGAGGAGCTTTCCCAGAGTATAAATGCAACAGCTGGATTTATCCTATCACAAGATAAGCTACTTGTTTGGTTTTGTAGTCTTGGAGAGTTAATTACTCTCCTACTCCAAGACACTAGCTTGATCTATATTGGTGCTTCATAGCCCTAGTAAAAGAAAAATTTCTAAGTTGATTTTACTTTAAGCGTTGATTTATGGCTTTTCTTTAAGACAAAAGGTAGTGGAGATGAAACTGATGGTGTGTAGACTTGACTCAAATCCACTAAAAAGATGCACCTAGGATGATTTACACTACCTTTCCTTTTCAATGAATCCCCTAGCTAAGAGAGTTGGAGAATGCAAACTCTTGATAAAAGCAACTTTCTTAACAGACAATCAAAGAAACAATCTCTTTATCTTTTCCAAGCATACAACACATGACCACTCATTACTTGCACGAAAATTCCTTTCTCTTTCAAAAACTTCAAATGTTACTTAAAACAAACTTTTCAAAGGAGATGTTTTTGTATTTTTCCTATTTAATAAAGCATATAAAACTATTTTAACAAAAACAATTTCAAAATTTATAAAAATCTATGAAAAACTCACTCAAAAGGAAATTTACCTAAAAGCAAATCTAATGAGGCAAAAGCCTACTAAGATGATTCCAGGTTGTTTTACTCGGCAACAATCAAACCAAGGACCAACTCATGCAGAATCATAAACCAGTCAAAAACAAAAAGCAAACTCTTTTGTTCTTTTTCTCAAGAATGAAATTCACAACTCAATCAACAAGATTCTTCGAAATTCCGCAAAGAGACAACACAAAGGTAGGTTGCTCACACAAGTAGAATTTATGACAGGTCCGACTCCTAAGAAGACTGACAAAACCAGAGAGATCCAAGGTTTCACAACTTCTAAAGTCAAAGTCACTACAGGACCAATGCAAAAATCAAACCCTAAGGCTAAAACTTCAATGAATTTCACTAAAACTCTTGACGCTAACGAAACAAGTTCAGGTGAAGATCTCTGACAGATAACCAGTGGATCTGGGCAGTAAAGACTAATGAAAGACAAAATCTAAAGGAAAAAATGGACAAAATGGAAATTTTCTCAATTTTGACAGGGTACGCAGGCAACCTGTTTGACCAGGTGCGTCCACGCTCTGTGTACAAAGATACAGTGCGTACAGGTACGCACTGTGTCTAACTCAGAGGGTGCGTACTACTAAAAAATAAAGAAAAACTAAATTCTAACTTGACTCGAAGCTAGCCGACCCAAATACACAGTCAAACAATCAAAAACCAAAAAAGAAATGACTCTTTTCAGATCAAAGTGTCACACAAAGGAAAAATCATTCACATCAATGGATTCCCCAGTGGAGTCGCCAATTTGTCATGCGGAAAGAGTTAATCTTGCGGACAAAACAACCTCCCTAGAAGCTTAAGGCTTTCTAGTGACAAACAAGACAATTAAGAACAATCCTTCTCTAAACATGCATTTACCATACAAGAAATCAAGTGTTTAGATCCTACCTGTACTCCAACGTTGTTGTAGTAGTCCAGCCTCGTCGATCCGGATGAGCTCCTCCTTCACTTCGAAACCTGCATTCACTAACAATCAAATGATTAAATAGCACCTGAATATCTCATAAAATAAAACATATTCAACATACAGACCAAGGAGTATATGAAACAACTCATTAATAACAAATTGTTGAGAAGAATGGACTTATTTGTATTAATAGGAAACAAAAGAAACCATTACAACCTGAGCCTTGGTGTTGTGCAAGTTCCTCCCAGGGTCCAGCAAGAGTTTTCCTTTACTTTGATAAGCTCACCCACTTCCAAATGAAACAAGAAAGGATGGGAATCTCTCCTCACAAGCTTCTACAAGGAAGTCCTAATTCCAGCAGCATCTACCCTTTGGAATGTTCAGCTTTCAACCTCCCCTCCTCTGGCCCAATGCCTGTATTTATAATGCTCTAGAGGAAGTTAATCAGGTCCATCATCAATGGGATAAGCCCCTCTTTGGATGGGGTAGCTCCTCTCTTGATGGGATAAGTTCCTCTTTCATAGGGATACAGAACCATCTGGAGGCACTCAATACACGTCAAACAAGCTTCTAGAATGCTCTAGATTTGACCACAAGTAACTTTTTTTACGATGAAACTCGCGCCTTTTGACCTTTACAGGAGTACGCGCCCACCCCTTTACATACAGAGCATGCAAGGACGCAGGTATTGTGAACTTGGGATGCGTACACGCAGGTAAGGATGAGAGAAACTGTGTACCCGGAGATAAATATGTTTTTTAAAGACTTTCTCTCTTTCTTGAAGTTTGACATGGAGAGCAGAGGTATGAGGCTTGCCAAGGAGGATAGTATGACTGTTGATGGAGCCATACTAACTGCAGATAGTCATGGTGACAAATTTTAGTGTAACAGGGATGTTGAGTTAATTATAAAACAAATTAAAGGAGAGTATTCATCTAAACACCCTAGAATGATAGCATACATAAATGATGTGCTCTATTTTCTAGAGAGTTTTATGGAATATGACCTTTTTGCAATTCCTAGAAAACAAAATATCATTCCAAATAGTCTGGCTCTTTTAGCCAGCTCCTATAAAATGCCTTCCCCTAATCGAAAATATATAGTGGAAGTGAAACATCGACTAGTTGTACCAGATAACATGAAGTATTGGTACGTGTTTGGCAGTGATAAACAATTTGAAGTTTTTCTGCAATCTAAGGATGAATTTGAAGATGATAGTATAGACTCGGAATCTGAACTAGAAAATCAAATAGTTGTACATTCTAATCTAGAAAGGCAGTTAAAAAATTAGATGTAAATAAACACATAAATAAAGTTGCAAATAATTTAGAATTGCTTGAGATAGATCCAAAAAAATAAGAGTTCAAAACACTTCAGTTAAAGGATAATGTTTTACTTAGAGGTCTAGTTCCACTGGAAGAATTATTTGATTTCAATGATGTGGCGAAGAAGCCTAAGTTTGAGCCCACAAGAGCAGAAGTCGAAGAATGTAATGTAGGCAATGGAAAAGATCCCAAAATCATAAAATGGTCCAAATCACTCCCAACTGTTGAAAAACAAAAATACATTGCTTTATTCAAGGAATTTAGTGTTGTTTTCGTGTGGAGCTATGAAGATCTAAAAACTTATGATACAGATATTATACAACATAAAATTCCAATTAAAGAGGATCATAAACCATTTAAACAAAAACTTAGAAGGATAAATCCAGTACCGATGCCTTTAATTGAGAAAGAAATTAAAAGTATACATGACTCTAAAATCATAGTTCCTCTTAGGTACTCTAAATGGGTTTCCAACATACTTCTAACTAGGAAGAAAATTGGTGAAATCAGATTTTGCATAGATTTTAGAAACCTTAATAAATATTCCTTAAAAGATAACTACCCTTTACAAAAAATGGATCATATTTTAGAGAAGGTAGTTGTATCTTCTAGGATTTCTTTATTAGATGATTTCTCAGGCTATAATTAGGTTTTTTTTTCCACCTTGATGATCAAGATAAAACAAACTTTACTACTCCATGGAGTACCTTCATGCTTGTGAAGATGCCTTTTGGGTTAATGAATGTTGGAGCCACATTTCAAATAGAAATGGGTATTGCTTTTGCTGATGAAATTGGCAGGTTTATTGTGATCTATTTAGATGATAATACTGTTTATTCCAAAATTGATGAAGAACATTTATTACATCTAAGAAGAGTATTTGAGAAATGCAAAAGGTTTGGGATTTCACTAAATCCTAAGAAAACATTGTTTGGCCTTGAAGAGGGAAAATTCTTGGTCATATCATCTCTAAGGAAGGTATCAAAATTGATCCCAAAAGGATTGAAGCTATTTTGAAAATAACCATCCTAGAAACATTAAGGAACTTCAATCATTTATTGGTCGAATAAACTTCCTAAGTATATTCATCCCCAAACTTGCAGAACTCCTCAAAAACATAATAAATACGCTGAAAAATAATTCATAAATTAGATCAAACACTGAGGCTAGGAAATCATTCGATCAAGTTAAACAAGCATTGACAAAAGCACCAGTCCTAATCAGTCCATATTTCACTAAGGATTTTATAATCTTTTCATTTTCTTCTGAACGCATTGTTGTAGTTGTCCTTTTATAGAAAAACAATGATGGATTTGAGCAACCCATGGAAAAACAAGCCTTTGCATTAATAAAAGCAATCAAAGATTTCAGGGTGTATATCCTCCATTCTCACATAATTTCTGATGTACCAAATGCTGTGGTTAAGGGTATTTTAATCCAAAATGGACCAGATGGTAAAAGAGGCAAATGAATTTCCATCATTCTTGAGTATGACATGGAAATCACGCCCACCAAGCTTATCAAAGGACAAGGGTTAGCCAAATTGATGGTTGAATCTAATTTTAATGCATTGGATATCAACTTTGTAGTTGCATTAGATGATTAAGAGGAACAAGCGACTCCACAATTAGATGAGGCTTTTATGACCTCACCTTGGTATGCATACCTCATTTTTGTTTTATTCAATTTAAATTCTCCTCTTGGCTTAACTAACACAAAGGCTAGATTTCTAAAATTGAAAGCAGTGAAATTTTGCATCATAGATAATGTTTTATATTGGAAAGATGTTGGTGGTATTTTACTAAAGTGTCTATTGAAAGATGATGCAGAAAGAACAATGCAGCAATTCCATGAAGGTGATTGCGGTGGAAATCTATACTAGAAAACCATTGCTAATAAGATCCTTAGAGTTGGTTTTTACTAGCCTACTCTTTTCCCTGATGTTCAAAAGAAGGTAACCTCTTGCCACAAATGCCAAATATTTGAGGGGAAAAGAAAACTATTACCTCTGCCTTTAAAACCCATATCTGTTGAAAGTCCTTTCCAACAATGGGGATTGGATTTCATTGGAGAGATCCACCCACCATCCTCTGCCCAACACAAATGGATCCTCACAGCTACTGATTACTTCACCAAATGTATTGAAGCCACACCTTCCAGATTGGCTATTGATGTTGTTATTATCAAATTTCTAGAAACCAATATCCTGTCTAGATTTGGCTGTCCAAACAAGCTCATTACAGATAATGCTGCAACTTTTAAATCCAAGAAAATGATAGATTTCCACAACAAATACCATATTACTTTGGGACATTCAACTGCTCATTACCCACATGGTAATGGGTTGGCTAAATCTTCAACTAAGAGTATGGTAAACATTATTAAAAAGCTATTAGAAGAGAAGAAAAAGTAATGGAACAACAAGTTAATAAATGCACTTTGCGCTGATAGATTCACAACAAAGAAATCAATTGGCATGTCACCATACCAATTGGTTTATGGGATGGATGTTTTTTTCCATCCTCCTTCGGAGTTCTAGCTATGAAGATAATTTAGGAATTGCAGGTTGAGCCAAATGAAATATAGAGGAGGATTGATCAGACAATTCAATTGCAGCAATCCAGGTAAGAAGTCTATAATAAAGCTTAGGTCATCCAGGAGATTATCAAAAGGATTTTTGATAGAAGAACTAAAGCAGATGATTTCACTTTGGGTGATAAGGTTTTAAAGTGGGATTCTAGAATAGAGGACAAAGGAAAGCATGGAAATTTTGAGAATATGTGGACAAGACCTTATATCATTGATGCTTTCAGAGGACACAATGATTTTTTTTCTCAAACATCTAGATGGAACAGAAATTCCTGGTGGACCTGTGAACGGAAAAATGCTGAAGCACCATTTCTCTCAGCAATAGAAGTTTTCTAGCATAAAATCATTGTAAATATCATTGTTTTTATTATTTTGATTAGGTGACCTATTGACAGAAGTTAGCCCGCAAAGAAGGCCCTAAGCTTCAATTGATATGTTAACATAAATACTACAACAAAAGAAATCACATGTGGATATTGCTGAAATGGAACACTCAAGGCTACTGATCAAATGTTCTTGGCACCTCCCAGGGAGAGTGCCATCCCTAGATGGAGCCACTATTAGGGTCCTATAATTTATATGATATCAAGGTGATTGAGTATTTTATCTTAGAAATATTATATTGTAAATAATTATCAATCTGCAAAAGATTTCCAAATAAAAGAAAATAGAATAAAAATGAAAAGAGGGTATAAATAAAAAGAGGAAAGCAAAAACATTGAAAAAAAGGTAAAATATTGAACCCCATCAAAAGAAAGAAAAACAAAAAAAAATAATACTGAAAGTGTTGCAAGCCTAAATGCCACTACTAATAAATAGTTTTCTTCATCATTGATAAATAAATGTTGTGTGTGGCTTGTTTAAAATGCCACAATGACTAGTTATTTGTTTAATCATACATTATAATCATGGTTAAACATGTTTAAATTTCTGTAAATTAGACTAGAGAATAAAGATTTTCCAAACAGTTTAATCTTGGTAAATCAGTAGTTAGGTATAAAATGACATTAATTCAACTATTTAATCTGAATCAATAGAAGATATAAGTGATAGGATTTAGATAGTTTTTCATTTTTCATAAAAGAAAATAATATGGGTTTGCTAGTATAAATGCAACCCGTTTAGAATTAAAATGTTAGCTTAGTTAAAGGGTAGGTAAAAATAGTTGGTTTATAAATATGCTTATGTGCCAATTTATCCTAAGTCTTAAATGACATTGTGAAAAAGCAAAAGGCATGATGGTGATAAAGTATTTCACATGTTTTATAATTCGACCTTTATCCTAAGTTCAAAAGCAAGGAATAAAGGCGCATATGGACAAAGTTCTTTCGTTGTTTGTGGTTAAAAAGGCCCGCAGTAAGAACGCTTGGATTCACCATTTACACGATCAACAATTCATATCTTTTTTTGGGTCCCGCTCTCCATCCTACCTTTACCACCGGTGGGGGGTGGGGGGGTTCGAAAAGGCGGTTTTTCCCTACCGAGCCCCATCATAGTGTGGCACCTTCTCATCATTTCACAACCCCCCCCCCCCCGCCCTTGGCCGATTTTGCTTACCACCTCTTACCCCCTCCAAAACCGCCTTCCCCTCATCCGCTCACAGTGTCCCTACTTCGTCATCTCTGCCAGTTATGTTGCGCCATGTCGCATAACCGTTGCTCAATTGAATGCGTTCCCGACAGAATTACCATCGGGCATTTATTTTGCTTTTCCTGGGTAACCATTCCTCCTTTAATGGTCCCGTGCCACCTCCAATAGAAATTACCTCTCTGCCTTTAAAATCCTTGAACAATTTTCAATTGTCTCTTTCGTTTCTCATTCCTTGTAATCCACAATTTCTACAAGCGACCATTTTCAAAGAATTTGCTCAACCTGAACTGGATCAAAATTGTTAGCACTCTGCTTCCCTTCCTATGATGTTCATTTACCTTAAACTGTTCCTGGTAAGCCTTCCTTTGCCTCACTATAATTATTCATTGATACAATCATGCCTCCAAAGAGAAAAACTCAAGAGAAACTTGTCAATCCATTGATCCCTCCCTCCATAGATTTAGATCACATTCCTTTAGCTGAGAGGGACTATCGGATCAATGAAATACAATGTGATTGTGAGTTTTTAGAGATATATTGTTGTTTAGAAGACAAACATGCTGACAAAACTGATGAAACTAGACTTTTGGAGTCTAGTCTTCCTCATTATATCTTCCCTCTGACCTTCCATGCCCCTGAATTCACCAGAAAATGTCAAGCTTGTTATGTCCCTAGACAAAGAGCTATGATGGCCCCACTCGATAACATCATGTTTACAATTACTTCGCAATCCATAAACCAGATGATGCTAGCACCCCCTGTGGAAAAAAGTGCCCCATTCTCCATAGAAGCCCTCACCCAACTCTATCAGAAGCTTGATTTTGCTACCAGGGCCAAGGTTTTTGAGATCTTCTTACCTGAAAATGTCTAATTACTCAAGAAGAACCCTCCATACCCTTCCTCAATCTTCCCTGATAAATATAAACAGATTATAACCACAATGTCATATATTTTGGGTTATTATTTTGATCAGTGGGTAGATGAACCCATTCTAGGCTTCCTTTCTATTTTTTCCACAGACAACAAACAATCCATTTTGTTCAATTTCAATCAATTTCTGGCTGATAGCATCCATGAGTAGTTTTTGAAATTTCCAACAAAGCAGGTGTTTAATTACACTTCCATTTTAATCTACATGTTTCTTTATTATCAAGTAGACAGGTTCAATTTTGCAATGCAGAAGCTAGATGATGAGGGAAACCAACGGCCTATGATTTTTTGGACTTCATTGGTCGTGAAAGAGCAACAAGAATTCTCATAAAATCAGTTTATTGAGGAGTTTATTCACCCAGCTATGAACATCCTTAATATTTATTTACAACCTAGAATCAATGAAGATATCAAAAGGATTTTACATCTAACAGATCAGGCCAAGATTGGATATTGGTATTTATACCAAAACTATACAGAAATCAGAGTTTATGGATGCGAACTGGCACCATACAAACTCCCAAAATACCTCCCTATGAGGATTTTTGACCTAGAATACATTAGACAAATGTTAAATTCAGATGATGTTCACTTTGTGGTGGCTAAGAAGAAGTCATATTTTCACATAAAGACACAGGTGGGCCCATTCATATGCAATACCAGGACACTAGGAGAAGAGGCAGACAAAATGCTTAAATAGATGAGATTCAACCTGAGTTTTACATGGTCTTATGACCCTTGGGGTATTATTTCAAGGCTCAGAGTAGAAAATAAAACTACTCCCTATATCCATACTTCAAGGCCTGAGATAGAAAAGTATGCAAAATCGATTGGAATGGGCAGAGAATACTTTGCATGAATCTGAAGAACAATTGTTTTCTACTTCAAGTTTACAGACTCCCACTCCTTAGGAGAAAACAAGAGACACAATGAGGAGGGATCATCATCAACAACAGGTAGTGAGGCCAAAGAGTTTAGGATCAGTTACAGGAAAAGGGAAAAAGTGAATCCTAGGATAGATGTTGAAAAGGGGATAGGAGACCATGCTGATATTATAATTACAGATTCACCACCTACAAGAAGCAAATTTGTTACATCTCCTATTGGAATTTCAACATCACAAGGTCAGAAGAAAAGAAAGCTAGATTCGCAGAATGTCCAAGGAGAGAAGGAAAATATTGATTTTGATAGGTATCGAGAGATTAAACTTAAGAATGAGATTCTTAAGAAAAATACCTATAATAAGATTTGGAAGCAGACTTCAAGCTCACAAATCAAATTACTATTAGTTTTTGATACAAAGTAGGGAAAGATGTAGATGGCCTTCATTGAGGCCCAAATTCCACATCCCAAAACATCATCAGATTACAGGAGTACTACATTTGAGTTCAACACCAAACATATTCGTCCCATTGATCAAATGGAGATGCATAAGGAGACTAGTGAGATGATTTCTTCTACATTAACTAATACTACCATGTCATTGTCTATGTTGCAAGTTTCATATGCCAACATTCAGTCCCAGTCGAAAATGGAAAAGGTATCCTCCTTAGAAAAGGATAAGAGGATCAAATATTTGGAAGATTTGGTAGTCAAGATAGGATATGATCCTAAAGATGTAAATGCTGCAGAGGAGATCATCAAGAAGAAAAATCTGGATATTGCAACATTGAGAAAGCAGCTTAAGCTGCTAGCCATAGAGGATCCCTTGACTAAAGACATTGAAGAGAATGAGACACAGAAGGCTGACATGTTGAAGCTAATCATAGAGCAAAATATACAGATCAAATAGATGGAGGTAGAGATGGAAAAGATGATAAAAGAGAAAGAACAAAGAGATGGACATTGTCCCCCTAGATGCCATACCCATCATTCAACTCCCAACAACAGGAACAACAATTACAGCCACTTCTTCCACTCAAACTACTAGTGCTGAAAAAGTGACAAAAACACTGGAGAACATGTCAATCCAGTCAGAAGATATCAAGACATTGCATGGGCAGCTCAAAGCTCTAGAAGAACAAAAGGCCAGAGCTGAAGCTTCTCATCTAGATGAATGTAGAAATCACAGATATTGTTGGAGAAATTACAGAAGGTGGAGAAGGATACATCAATTGGTGGAGAAGGATACGTAAATGGGCCAAGGAAACCATTTGGATGGGTATTTTGGACTCTATGAATGATATTTGGCCATGTATCCAAATCATCTTTGAACAAAAAGAATTGATAGAAAAGGCCACATAAACCATTGTTCAGGTAAGGGAAAAGTTGGGAGATATATCCACAAAAGCCTCCAATGTTATTAGATTCCGAAATTCTAAGACTAAATATGAACTTGAAGAATTAGGAATTAGTGATAGGATTGCCACTATTTTGGAAGTCAAGAAAGTTTTGACTAAAAGGAACCTCATTGATCAATTGGAAGAAAGGTGTGAAATACTAGAGCTTGGAGTGAACATGTTTAGCAACAGAATTGAAACATTAATCCAAAAAGGGCTTCCCAGCATATATTTGATTAATGATAATTTTATCACTCAAGAAGGTTATGTTCTGAAGATGAAGGAAGTGGCCAAAAGCAGTGTCAAGTTCATTGGCATAAAAGGTAGTATGATAGCAAGAGCCATTTTAGAAACCATGGAAAATGATTTCTATATCCAGAATGAAGTAAAACATGTCTTTACAGTAAAACCAACATTTTCCAATATACCTAGGTTGATGAGATTTATCGGAGGGTAATTGAATTTAACATACCAGATGAAAAAAGGCAGGAAGAATTATGTGATTTACTGGATTAAAGGGTATTTTGGATACAGTAAAAACAACATCCAACACAACAAATAGCACAACAACCAACACATCAACGCAACACAGTTTCAAGTTGATTTAGCAACCGAATCCACCAAAACAGAGCCACCGTTCCATGCAGTTGTCTACGTTGCCTATTTTTTAGCCAACAATAAATTTTATTGTTTAAAATAAGGCTAATAATACACTGTTGGTTGTGACAACAATTTTGTAATGATTTTGAATTATTTGTATAAATACTTCACTATTTGAAGTATTAAGGGTTGATTGTTGAATATAATTTTCCTCTGCAAATTGTAATTTCCCAGCTGTTGCACGCATCAATAATACAAGGATATTTTCACAAGATTCATGTGGTGTAACAAATGGTGATGTTTTTCTTCAGTTTATGTGTTTGATCATTATTTTCTTTCTCTGTAATTTCTAAAAAGCTAATTACATAACAGAAATTGTGATGAATAGGACATGTTACATAGAGCACCCTATTATGGCTGTTAGTAGTTTACATGTTTTATACTGAAGTCAAATTAAGGAATTATTAATTGCTCCTTAATTTCTACTGAATCTTACATTTCTTTTGTCTCATAGTCCATTTAAATTTATGAAAGATCCAATTGGTGCAACCTAGCTTGCCCTGTAAAACTCCTCTAAAATTTGATGCAAATCTAGTTAAATCTTTAGACTCCATAGCCCAATGGAATTATAACAATTAAATCAACCAAACAATTCAATCAAAACAACCAGTGTAGTCATAAATAACCTAAAATTCACATTAAAACATAGCCAAATTTTATAGAAAGATCCCTCTCTGAAGCTGGGAGGGCTAGATCCCAGCTTCCAAAGTGGTTTTGATGCCGTCATATGTGCTTACTCCCTCAACCTAAAGAATACAGAATGACAACAGAGGGGACAACTGCTATGGGGTAAAATGCACGGTGTATGGAGAATGAAAACTACCCTCAAAGGTCTTCTCGGGACCTTCGACAGACTGTAAGATTATCTACAAAAGCTACCAAGTTATACACATGTTCATCTATCAAATATAAGTTAACAAAGTATGGAAAGAGGATTACCTCAAGTCTCCTTCTAGATTTGTTTGGAGATCGCTATGCAGCCAAGAAGAACTCCTTTAAAGTTGACTCCAAGACAATTCATGCACAAAGGAAAGGCAAACACAATCACAACATACAATATTGAAAACTAATATAAGAATGCACAATGAACATATATTTGTATACAACTTAAACTACTCAACTTGACAATTATCGAAATGAACAACTCAATGAACAATGTTAACGACACTATGCAGTAGGGAACACAACTACAGTTTTGTATTTATAATGGAAGAGTGATTACAACCATCCGTTGTATTAGCCTTCCCTTGCCCCTTCTTCTTCTCTCTTTCTCTCTATCTCTTTCAGCTCACTTCTTCAAGTGTATGACAGTTCACAATAGCTTAGTGGGCTATCCTTTCAAATGCTCTGACCCTTTTCACAATTACCCTCACTTTGCTTATATAGCAATCGAGTTAGGGTTGCCAAGCTCCTCCTAGAGTTCACTAGGGAAAAAGCAATGAACTTGCTCCAATTTTCAACTCTTTCCCATTTGCCTTCTTTTCTTAGATTGGAAATTCTCTAAATATCTTGCTTTTAGATGTTTCCTTGTTTTTCTTGAGAAAATCTAGGGATAAATATCTAGATATTTGTGAGGGAATTCATTGGTTTGTCCCTTTGAACACCTCTTAGTTTCACTAACGCTACCCCTTCACTAGTAACATGAGTTAGTGGGGTCAGTAACGCTCCTTTAGGCTTGGTAACAAGCTTTATAAAGTAGGTTTTCAGTGTGCAACCAGTGTTAGTGTGGAATCAAGGCCTGCAATTGTGGTCTTTGCTTAAGTCATCATGTCTTTCACTTCTGAGTTGATGAGGAGGTCATCTTTTTGTACAACAGATGCCCCCTAAAGTATGAGATCAGAGGTAGAGACGATGGCCGAAATACTTTACTGAAACTGTAATTTTTTGTCAAAATTTTTTAGAGAGAGAAGCTTCGGGCGGCAAGGAAAACCTAATACAACACATATATATATATATATAACTGCTAAAATCTTGTCCTGATTCGAGCATTCCCATGCTCAGTAGCTATGTTAGAGTAATATTCTTTGAAGAGATATAACAAGGCTGGCTGCCGATAAGCACAATGCTGATCCAATGTCATAATAGAATCATCCTAAAACAACTGTCTCCAAAAAACAATATCTGCATCTTGGGAGAGGAAACAAGGCTGAATGATGCAAGCCTCTACCCAAGGTCTTGATTTCCGCTTCACGAAAAAAACAGATCAATACATGTGAAAAATATGTGTTGACATTGAACATGCATGAAATCATCTGATTACCAGTCAATAATGGAGACTGTTAACAGATGTGAGGACGACCACCGATAATGGTGATGGTCTCCAAGATGCACAGTACAAACTAGCGAGTGTGAAAGATTTCTTTGTCGTCGAACACCCATATAATCGCTTAACCAAGAGCCAATAATGAGAACCTTAATCAAACACAAAGTAACCTGCCACTAATGTTTGCAAGTACCAAGGCACTGAATGTGTTTCTAGGTTATCTTCCTAGATAGAGTGTTGAAGTAGATAGGAAGAAACCTGTTGAAAGGTAATGATGTGTCCTACGTCAATCAACACGAAACGGGACAAGAATGATTTTGTTTTTTGAGAAATATTTTGAGCATTTGGGTCTAAAAAACAGAGGGCATGATGAGAGGATATGTTTGATCGGTTGATGGAGGAAACAAATGGGTAACCCTTGAACAATAGAAGGCACGACAATGGTTTTAACCAGACAACACTAAACTCATGAACACTATAGAGTTTTAGGATACAGAGATGCAATTACATTAGGGTATATTGGCTAAAAATCATAGAATGGTAGGGTTCATATTGAGAGGCCATCAAAAGGAAGGTTTATCTAAGGGAGTGCCATGTTCAAGGGAATGATTGCTGCCAAACCACGCTTTCTAATACGAAATACAGTTGTATTGTCCACTTTCCCCATCTGATTAATTTAATGAGTCCATATGGGTAAACTCATCAATCTTTTCATGTTTAAAGAGTCTGAAAAGGATAAAAAAAAGAACGACTCTTTGCCCTATCTGATTAGTTTAATGAGTCTAGACAGGCAAACTCGTCGATTTTTTCATGTTTTAAGAGTCTGAAAAAGTATCGTAAAAAGAACAACTCTATATCTTGTCTGTGTAATTTAAAGAGTCCAAACTAGACAACTCACTGCCTTTTCATATTTAGAGAGTTTGAAAAGATTGTAAAGACAGACTCCGTGGTGGTCCCTTTGTCATAGTTGTTAACCGGGTGCGACAAAAGGTTAATAGTATACCTGGATCGGTTACTTTTTCGTAAGTTAGTCTATTGAATCTGGATAAAGAGAAACCTATTTATAATAGATGTCGACCTCATTTTGTTATGAATACGCGATGGACTAAACTCATTTTTCGTCGTGAATTTTTAATGAGTCACGCAACGACAAACTCAATACCTTCATCAAATTTTTTAATGAGTCAAATGAAGAAAACTCAGGGTATCTTTTTTAGTTTAGTGAGAAATAAAAAGAGGGAAAAGAATGACTCATCCCTTCTTCATAGTTTTACGAGCTCGAAGGAGGGGAAAAAATCAGGGATTTCTTTTTATTTAAGAGTGAGAAGCGATCCCAAAAAAGAAAGTTCTCTTGCTGCTGTTGTATATTTTTAACGAGCCCGGTAACAAAAAATCAGATTTTTCCGTTTAACGAGCAAGAAAAGTACCTAAAAGAATGCTTGGGTCATCTTCATCAATTTTAACAAGCAGAAAGACTAAGCTCGGGATTTTTTCAGTTTAAAGAGTGAGAAAAAAAGCGCCTAAAAAGAATGCTCATTTGGTCTTTTTCAGTTTATGAGATGGAAAAGGATCAAAAAAGAGTTGCTTAGAGCATTATTGTATTAACTTAACGAGCGCAACGATGAAAACTTGGAGATGTTGCTATTTTTTAAAAAGCAATAAAATATCACAAAAAGTGCTCTAACTATCATTGCATAGATTTAACAAGCTCAATGATAAAAACTCAGAGATGTTTATATTTTTTAAAGAGCAATAAAATATCTCAAAAAGTGCTCTATTCATCTTTGTAGTAGTTTAACGAGCCCAAAGAAGGAGACTTGAGGTTTTTCAGATTAAAGAGCAAGAAAAATACCATAAAAAGAACGCTCAATCTCTCTCGATCTCATGCTTGGCACTAGAAGGGTCTATGCCATGCATTTCCTCATAAGACCAAGGAAAAGAATCACGGAAGTCACTAAACAGGTAGGTGAAGCTCACAATTTCCTCAGGATTGTGATTGGCTCCACTCTATATGTTTTCCACAATGCCTGTCATGAAAGAAATATCGGGGAGAAATGTTTGTGAAATATTGCCCCTATTTCCTTCTGAGTCCAAAAGTTGGATAGTCGTATACGGTGAGGAAACTATTTCATGTGCGTTAGGTGACAGGATTTGAAGAGGCACCATGTCTGAATCAGATATCGAAACATGATGGTGTGAATCCTCCCAAGGTCTCTCTTCTAACCTCATGATCTCTCTAATAGCTTCGTCCATCGGTAGGACTTGATTGAGTGGATTGAAAGAAAGAGTGGTTATGGGAGGGGCAGTGGCACTGTTGGCTGAAACCAAAGTGACTAGATATTTAGATGCAAATTGAATGGCTTGGTAGGCCGATTCAGCTGGTGACAATAGCCATTTCTCTCCATATGTGTCAATGTCTGAAGGAGCTGGTAGGATCCATGGATCTGTCTTTTCATGAGGAATAGATGAAATCATATTGCCCATCTATGAAACATGCGGCTGTTGAAGAGGGAAACAACCCATGAGGGAAAAAGCCTTCAATAGATCGGTACCTACGCTGACATAACTGTCAGTTCCACCTCCTACTAGGGGTATAGAGCCACTTGGTAATGGTGAATAATCAGGGGTGCAAAAAGACAACTGATCTATTGTAATAACCTTTCCATCCAATGGAAATTGGATGATGTGAAAGACAATAGATACAACGGTCGTCATGGCATATGTCCAATTGTGACCCAGCAAGAGATTATAGTCGAGTTTTCTGTCTACGACTTCTACATCCACCGTTACGGTTTTCCCAGTCAAAGTGATGGGAAAACTGGCTAGGTATCCTTTTGGGATAAAGGTGTGGTCGTTGAAAGCTTTAAGGGAGTTCAACAATGGGGATAGGGTTGGGGAACCCAAGGCAAGCCAACATGAAGCTGACATGACGCAAGTAGAAGCACCTTCGTTGATGACAGTTCTGTGTATACCTTTACCTTTCAATGTGATATTTACCTGGAATGCAAGCTAGTGGGAAAGGGGAGGTTTACACTTGTCCATGTCGAAAATAGCAAGAATGGAATCCATAGGGTCAATGCGTTCGACAGCCGAAAGCAAAGCTTTCCATTGGGTGGGGCATTTTTGTAATACTTCGAGTGCCGACATAGCCGACGGCGCTTGCGCCAAATCTTCTATGATATTGTAGTGTTGGGTGGCACATGCAGATGTATTGTGCGTTGTGTGTCGAAGTGACCCCTTGGGGGGTTGAATTACAAAGGTCCTCAACCGGCCTTTCGATATGTAGATCGTTGGGCGGCGATGGGTTTTGACTTGAGGATGGTTCTGCTGCAGGAGTAACAGGAGCTCCATAAGATTTGGCTCTTGTGGCGAGTTCTACCATTTCAAATGTGATAATGGTGGTAGAAGATCCTTCACCAGCTGAAGGATGTTGCGAACCATCATTGCCCCATGGCATGGGTTGCTGTTGGTTTGCAATAAGATTTTGTTGCTACTAAGTGGGAAAAGGATTCCTAAGGATAGTGGGGGTCTTACTAGTATCCCTTTTGGAAAGGTTATTTGTGCATTCCTGAAGCCGCGGACAATGACAGGTTGCGTGGTCTTTAGCACAGAGTTTGCAAGGAAATCTGGTAGGTGTATCCTTTTCATCAACAGTAGTCGCAGCAGCCTTCTGTTTTGGGTTGGGCTGCTTTGTTGACTTCTCCTCAGAAGGAGCGGTCTTTTTCTTATTCTTCTTTTTCTTACCACAAGGATTTTTTGTAGACTGCACAGAGTTTATTGCAGTGACAGGAAGAGCAGTTGTATTAGTAGAGGGGTCCATTGCCAACTTGGCAATGGAACCACTGAGTTGTTCTACAATGGCCCCAGAGGTTTCGCCGAAAATCCCATCGGCGTGCACTTCGGGGTGTTGAGTGGCGGAAGCATTTGGGTTACCAAGAGAATTAGGGATTATGTCGTAAAGAGTGCTAGACTATGAATATATCAAATCTAAGTGCTGGGCACGATGTATGGATCGGTCTTCTATGACCGCACCACCTAGAGTGACATCTCTAGCGATTTGCGGAAGTAAGGATCTACATAACCAGTCTGTTAAGAGAAAATCTGGGATGCGAGCTTTGACTAACCTCCACCTACATCTCCATTCATGAATATGATCGGAGATGTGGGTGGCGATATCCTGATGAAATGAAGTAAGGAGCTCTATCCCAGTCTCATAGCGGATAGGTAACTGAAAGTGATTTAGGAACTCCATCACTAAAGCATCAAAGGTATTGACTGACATGCGTGGTAACTCAATATACCATTTCGCTACATTGCCAGTGAGGGTGTGGGGAAAAAGATGTAACCAGACACTATCATCCACCATAGAGTTAGAAACACACTAGAGATGGTACATGGTGATATGGGTGCCCGTATCCTCCCTTGTTTTCCATCGAACTTTGGGATGTCCGTTGGTATTTTATGCGGGATTAGCGACCATTGTAAGTTGTGGTAGATGGGATCGTTTGTCAGTTTGTATAAGTCGGGAATATCCAACGTTGCCAAAAAAGGCAGAGTTAGGCACCCCCGACTTGGAGCATGGTGATGATGGATGACCTAAGGAGCTCTGTGCCCCTCCCAACATTTGGTTCCCCATAGTGTACATGCGTTGGATGGTGTAGCAGTTGCTTTGCGGTCTGTTGTTGTAGAGTGGATTTCCATGAGGATTTTGATACTGGGGTATGAAATTTCCCCCAGTATAAGCGGTGCCCTCTTGACTCATTTGAGTCTATGAGTAGGGTGCTCTCATGGATTGGTTGGGAACCCCTTGTGGATTCCCGACTGACACAGAACTAACCATTTGGCTTTGATTGACAGAGGGAACACTCATGTCAATTAGCAACTATCCATGCATGCCTGATAATGGAGGGGAAATTGACATTCCCTACCAGCATGTTCATATTGGGAACCCCCCTAGATATCTGAATCTGGGGGTTGGAACTATACATTGGCGGCTGACCATATTGTTGGTAAATGGGAACCGCGCCCATAATGCCACATTGGGTGTTATATGAAGCACTATCTATTGAACTTGTCAAAGGTATGCATTGTGGCACCATAGGAGTGGAACCTGGCATCTGCTAGGTTCCACTTGTAGAGGGTTTTATGTGAGTTTTCGCACCTGGGACAAATGGGATAGCGAGATTCCACATTACCGGTGTTGTGATGACTATCGACTGGGGAAGTGGTAGAGGACCAATAGTGTCTCTAAAATTCCACAGCCCGTGAGTCGTTGACTGGATAGATGGGAAAGTTACACCTACTGAAGAAGGAAGTACAAGTATTGTTAGCTCTGCTATATAACTATGATTTTTGAAGGTCAAAGATAAGCTTGGTTGTGTTGGTTATGCTCAAAGGAGGCCCATAATGGTCATTCTCACCTTTTCCCTTTACCCCGCTCATCCTCCCTTCATCTCCTTTTCCTCTATTTTTTCTTTTAAAAAACCACAAAACCCCCTTTTTCCTTAAGCTCGAGTGCAAAGGCCTAGACCCACCATAAAACTTTAGCCATGTGACTTCGCGCCTTTTAAAAACTCATCGCCTTTAATCTCCGTCATTGACTTCCCCCGCCAATCCAACGGCTCCTGTCGCACTCGATAAAGTGAGTTTCACGACTATTTCTCGACCGTCCGATCATCCCCGTCGAGATCTGACAACATTTTCTCTCCCCGTGCCCACAACTCACCTGGACGTTAGCGCGCGCTGAGAATGGTTTTTCTCTCTCATCCGCCGCCACGTGTTGACCTTTGAGTGGGATCGCACGCCTCTATACTTTTACCGCTTTATGCTCAAAGGTGGTGCAATAAATACCATTTACCACCTAACCTGTTCGTCGGTCCATTTAACTACCACACAGCTTCATCGCCCAATCACTGTTAGATCTAGCCGACCCAGATCTAATGGCCCAGGATAAATCTGCTCCCACCTCGTCCTATAACTCCCGTAGAACCATCTCCGTCATCTGTTCCCTTGATTTGACGGCCATTATCTCCACTCATCTAACTCATCGATTCACCCATGCACCCCACATCCTTTGACCACTTCGTTCGTCCAAAGGAAGAAGGTGATCAGCTTGCCATTACCAGTCACTTACAGATCTCAACCACCATGTTTAACAGGCACTATGACTAAGGTAAAGAAGGGACACGCACAACCCCGTAGCAGCGTTTACTAGTTATGGAAACTCGTTGATATGAACACTTCAACTGCTTAAGAGGACAGCACAACATTTGAGAAGATCTGATTTTCCCACTACAGCAAGCAAACATAGTCAAGAACTCTATCAGGTAGTTAAATGCAGATGGTGGCCAATTATGCCCAAGTGCCTTGTAATGTAAAATCTATAAATACCCAGAAAGAAAATGTAATCAAAGTTGATGGTAGATGTTTTGATGTAAGGTTCAACTTCTGGAGACTGTGGATATTTTGCCACTTGCAGCGTCTCATCTTCATTTTTAGCTAATACAAGCTTCTTTTGTTGTTAACTGCTCACTTTCCACTTTTTATATATTCTAAGTTGTGCCCTATATGTTGTGTTCTTGATCTTTGAGATTTAGCACTAGAAAGATGTCATCCCGTCTATGTGTTAAATTGTTGAATGTATCATTGAATAAGTTTCCAGGTTTCTTTCTATCTAGTGTCAGAGAGTTTTCATCCTATCTGTGCAGTAGTAGAATAGATTTACAAACTTCTTACTGGTTGCAACCGGCCATCACATGGTCTTGGGCATTTGCTGGTGTGGTCAGTATTCTCCATATTCACCCTATCTCTAAATTGTGAGTAGTTGGTGGTCTAAAGCCCTATAGTCTGGGGGTGTTCACGCATGTCTGGAGTGAAACAAAGTAAAAGTGGTTTTCTGGCTTGGATAAGCATCATCTCTTCCATTCATCTGTTGCAACAAAATAAGTTGAATTTATATGTTACCAGGAATCTCTGAGCTACAACCTAGGAGAGTTTCTTGGAGCGATAACATAATTGGCACCATTGTCGGGGAGAGGAGATTGAAGCTTAGCTTCCCTAGGAGAATAACATATATCCAGCTTTGATGATAGACAAATTTTGGACACATTCTCAGTTGTAATCATCTATCTGGAGACTCTACTAGAGGACCGACCTTTGGCAACTCCACATCACAGCTCTGGCTCAGTTTGTGAGGCATACTCGGAGAAATCCTCAGAAATCACCAGCTGACTCAGTGCTTGACCCTGAGAAGACTGTCAAGCAAAGGAAAGCATCCTAGAAAGGAGCATCAGGATCAAGTAAGCCTAAAAAATCTTATGTATCTCTGCAAGAAAGGCTTGTAGATGAGCATGTATGTGTTGAGAGTATAGAGCCTAGTATTATTAGTGAAGAAATCCTCCCAGAGATTCAGAAAGCTCCTTGTTCAATAAGTTCCCCTTTGGATATCAGTTGAAAGGAAACCTCCCTTGTAGTCCATCAGTTTCCTTCTACTCTGTCATTCATTTCTCAGCCTTCTGTCACCCAAACGACCAATACTCTTCCATCTACCCCAGTCATGGCAGGCCAACAAGCACCCACAAAAATGGAAAGAATCATTGCTGCTAGGTATGGATCCCTGGTCCTGCCTATTCCTTTGAATGCCATGCCTACAGGAGAATATCAGAAATACATGCCTAAGTTCACTGGTAAAGAGGGAGTAACTGTTGAAGAACACCTTGAGAATTTTTATAGTTATGCTGATAACCTAGATATCAGTGAGGATGATGTGTGGATGAGAGTATTTGTCCAAAACCTTGATGGAGAGGCCAGAAAGTGGTTCAAAGAATTGACCCTTAGGTCTATAGCAGACATTGAAGCATTAGACGATGTGTTTTTGAATCATTGGGGAGATAAAAAAGACCTGCTAAACTACCATACTGAGTTTGGCAACCTCAAGAGGGAAAATGGGGAATCATTATCTGATTTCAATAAAAGATTCAATCATATGTATAGTAAAATACCAGTTGAAGTAAAGCCTACCCCCACCTCTGCCAAACTCACCTATGCCAATGCTTTTGACTCTGATTTTTGCCTACTATTGAGAGAAATAAGATGTGCCACCCTAGCTGAACTGCAAGATGTAGCTCTAGAGGTGGAATCTAATATCACGGCTGCAGAGAAACTCAAAAGCCATGCTAATAGAAGAAGGCAGAGAGGTGAGGCTCCTTCTTCCTCTGCTTCATCTTCAGAACCTAAAATAGATAAAATGACTAACATGATAGAGTCATTGGCTGCTGAAATATCCAAACTCAAGGTTGAGCAGAGTTCTGGGAAAGCAAGGCCTCCAAACACATTTGCTACAAGAAATCCAAATCCATTCAGAAGTGAAAATGAACAATTGCAGATCATTCAGAGGGGTAAAGAAGTTGGTGGAGAACAAAGGGTTAAATCTCCTTTCCAAAACATATTCATGTAGGAAGAACAACTGGACAAAGAGGATGACATTCATTGCATGGAAGATAAGGGCAGTGTTGCCTTTTTGACATTGGCTGCCTATGAAGAATCATTACTCCAGGATCAGACCAATCAAGATTGGGACATAGAAGTTGTTCTACATACTGATGAATAACAAAGATATAATTTGAGGTCAAGAACAAACAATGTCAAGGAGAATCTTGCCCAAAAAGTTGTTGTCCCAACAGAGCAGCAAATTAACAAACAGAAAAGACCAGCAGCTGATCCTATCATCCCCAAAGTGCCAGATCAAGAGGTAAGAGGCCCTGACAAGTCCCCTTCCCCTTTCAGTTTTGAATCAGAAGTCCAGAAGTTAAAAATATATGTACCTCTGATAGAACTTGTAAAGAGTGAGGTATTTAGAAAGCCTATACTAGATTCCCTTGAGCTGAAAGCCACACGAGCCTCTGCTGACTATGTCAATTTGCAAAATGACAAACTTTCAATTGTGCTTATCCCAATGATTGAATCTGCTGATGATACTTCTCCATCATTTTATGTCTCCTTGACCATTCATGACAAAATCCTCCATAACTGTCTACTGGAAACTAGTGCCAGCCATGATATGATGCCCAAGGATGTCATGGAAGAGTTAGGCCTTGATATCACCAGACCATATCATGATTTATTCTCCTTTGGTTCAAGGAAGTTGAAGTGTCTGGGGTTGATCAAAGATTTAGCTATCACCCTAACTCAGCTGCCCATGAAGAGCATGATGATGGATATTGTGGTAGTAGATGTCCCCCCTAAGTTTGGAATGCTGTTGTCCAGAGGGTTGATTAAAATACTGGGGGGAACATTACAAAATTATTTATCTTACGCCACTGTCCCAGTTTTTGGAGGAGAAAGTAGAAGACTATACAGGGAATCCCAGTTGGCCTATATCATCAGTGATGAGAAGAACCCTACTAATCATCCTATTTACGCTGTAGACACTGATTTTGGGGCATGCATTCTCCAAATTGAAGAATCTCAAAAGGCCTCAATGCAGATCAGGAAACTAGTAGGTCAGGCTATGGAAGAAGAGGGAACACAAGCTTGGGATATGTTCTTTGATGGAGCCTGCTCAAGGGAAACTGCAGGAGTAGGAGTGGTATTGGTATCTCCAAAATAAGAAAGCACACATCTGTCTTTCAAGCTGACTTTCTAGGTCACCAACAATATAGCAAAGTATGAAGCTCTGATATTGGGCCTAAACACTGCCAAAGACAGAAGACTCAGAAACATAAAGGTGTTTGGAGATGTTGATCTCATCATTCAACAAGTGAATAGAATGTTCCAAGCAAGGCACCCAAGGCTGAAAGAATACAGAGATGAGGTATGGAGACTTAAAAATTCTTTTGATAGTTTTTGTATCTCATATATCCCTAGAGTCAAGAATCATCTTGTTGATTCCCTTGTTGTGTCTACCAGCATGTTCACCCCTCCCATGCCTCCTAAGTTGGTTTATGAAGTCCAAGTAAAATATAGACCATCCTTGCCTGATAATGTCCAGCATTGGAAAGTTTTTGAGGATAATGATGAGGTAAATAGGTTTCTACAAGTCATTGACAAATTCTCTGAAATGAAAATTGACCAAGAGAATGAAAAAATGGAAGAAAATCCCTAGCCCCAGCTTAGAAACAAAATTGGCCATGATGACATTGTTCAATTGCCTAACAATTATATACCTAGAGGCCTAGTTCCCCTGGAGAATTTGTTTGACCAAAATGATGTGCCTCATAAGGCTAGCCAAAAAGAAGACCAATCTGTAGTCCATAGGCATAATATAGGGAGTCCAGATCATCCAAGATATATAAATCTATCCACCCATTTGTCTGCTACCCAAACTGCTGAATATTACACCCTGATGAAGCAATTTGCTCATGTTTTCGCTTGGGAATATAGTGATTTGAAAACTTATGATAAAAGGATCATCCAGCATAAGATTCCCTTGGAGAAAGACACCATCCCTTTCAAGCAGAAACTAAGGCCCATAAATCCCTTGCTCCTGCCTCTGATTGAAAAAGAAATCAAGAAATTGTTGGCTACCAAAATCATAGTCCCTCTGAGATATTCTAAGTGGGTAGCAAATTTGGTAGTGGTGAGAAAGAAAAGTGGAGAAATCAGGCTCTGTGTTGATTTCAGGAACTCGAACAAATGCTCTAAGAAAGACAATTATCCCCTACCAAAGATGGAGCATTTGCTGTAGAAAGTCTCAGGAGCCAAACTGATGTCTTTCTTGGATGGATTTCCTGGCCATAACCAAGTTGTTGTACATCCAAATGACCAAGAAAAGACTACATTTACCACTCCCTAGGGCACTTTTATGTATTCCAAGATGCCTTTTGGACTGATGAACACTGGAGCCACCTTTTAGAGAGCTATGGATATAGTGTTTGTAGGAGAGAAGGATAAGTTTGTCCTTGTCTACCTAGATGATATAATAGTATACTCCAGCAACCATCAGGACCATTTGCAGCATTTGAAGAAAGTGTTTCTGAAGTGCAAAAGGTTTGGGACTTCAATCAATCCTTAAAAGTCATAGTTTGGTTTAGATCAGGGCAAGCTGTTAGGACACATTGTCTCTGCTGCAGGTGTCAAAATTGACCTAGAAAGACTGAAAGAAATATAGACTTTGTATGTCCCAAGATTGAAGAAGGACATCCAATCCTTTCTGGGCAAGATAAACTTTGTAAAGAGGTTTATTCCTAATTTAGCAGAACTTGTAAAACACATCACCTCCATGCTAAAAAGGGGATCAGAAATCAAATGGATTGATGTAGCAAGAAGAACATTTGAAGCCATCAAAAGAGCTATTATGGAAGCTCCCACTTTGATCAACCCAAATTATAGCAAGGAGTTCCATATATTTTCATTTGCTTCAGGTGACACCCTTGCAGCAGTATTATTGCAAAAAGATGATGAGGGTTCAGAGCATCCAGTGGCATTTTTTAGCAAAACCATAAGGGATGCTGAACTGAGGTATGATATCATTGAAAAATAGGCATATGCTCTTATCAAATCTTTGAAAGCTTTCAGAATATACATTCTGCATTCCAAGGTAATTTCATATGTTCCCTCTGCTTCAGTAAAAGATGTCCTAATAGAGCCAGATGTTGATGGAAGAAGGGAAAAATGGATTGCAAAGCTTATTGAATTCAACATAGAATTGAAGCCCACCAAGCTTGTCAAAGGTTAGGGCCTTTCCAAGCTAATCGCTGAAGAAAATTGTAGGATGCTGGACATGAATCTGATAAGCACGAACTTAGATGAAAGACAAATAGAGCAAGAAACAGTTGAACCAGGGCAGAACCAGTCATTGGCAGAAAATATAGCTTCTTGTGAATGGTATTTTACAATAGCTTAATTTTTGTTGAAGCTAGAAGTCCCTCCGGGCCTTAGTTTAGGCCAAGCTAGAACTATCAAGCTCAGAGCAGCCAAGTTCTGCATCCATTATAACTTGTTGTACTAGAGGGACCCTTCTGGAATTATTTTGAGGTGTCTCGACAAATAACAATCCATGGAAGTCATGCAACAGTTTCATTCCAGCATATGTGGAGGACATCACTACTGGAAAACCACAGCCCACAAGATCCTCAGAGCTGGGTATTATTGGCCCACCTTATTTTCTGAGGTATTTTCATTTGTTAAATCTTGTGACAGGTGCCAAATATTTGAAGGAAAACAACAGTTGAAGTCCCTATCCTTAAAGCCAATACATGCCAGTGGTCCTTTTCAGCAGTGAGGTTTGGATTTCATAGGAGAAATTAACCCACATTCTAATGGCCAGCATAGGTTGATTCAAGTAGCCACTGAATACTTCACTAAATGGATTGAAGCCATTCCTACTAAGAAAGCTAATCACCATGTAGTCATGAAGTTTTTGACTGAAAATATTTTCACCAGGTTTCGATGCCGACATAAATTAGTTACAGACAATGCAGCAGCCTTTAGGGAAAAAGAGTTGGTGGACATGTGTGACTCAATGGGCATTAAACTGGTACATTCTACCTCATATTACCCTCAAGGGAATGGTCTAGCAAAATCTTCCAACAAGAGCTTGATAAGGATAATCAAGAAGCTGCTGGAAAACAAGAAGAAGAACTAGGATTCCAGGCTGAAGTATGCTTTGTGGGTTGATAGAGTGACCACCAAGAGATCCATAGGGAATTCTCCATTCAAGCTGGTATATGGCACTAAGGCTATATTCCCAATTTAGTGAACCCTCCATGTGGCAAAGTTCTTGCAGGAAGAAAAAAATGAAGAAAATGACATGGCTAGGAGGATTAGTGATTTGGCAAAAGTGCATCAAATCAGAGAGCAGTTGGTTGAAAAGTCTGCAGCACATCAGAGGAGAATCAAGGAAGCCTTTGACAGAAAGGCAAAGATAGACAATTTCCAAGTTGGGGATTTGGTTCTTAAATGGGATGCACTCAAGGAGAAGAAAGGAAACCATGGCATGTTTGATGCTTTGTGGATGGGGCCTTTTATCATTTCTCAGATCCAGGGGAACAATACTTTCATGCTACAAAGCATGGAAGGAGAGAAAGTTTTTGATGGTCCAATTAATGGGTGATTTCTAAAAGTTTATGTCATTTAAGGTCTTCAAGCCTTAATGTTGTAAATATGTTGTTTTATCAGTTTTAGTGTAGACTCAATTAGACTCCATGCCCAATGGAACACTAGGAAATTTTACTGATTTGGTTTTTGTAGGAAAGGCAATGATCTGTAGTTCTTGAGACCTCACAGGGAGGATCTCATCCCTAGAAGGAGCCAATGTTAGCTCTGCTATATAACTATGGTTTTTGAAGGTTAGAGATAAGCTTGGATGTGTTGGTTATGCTCAAAGGAGGCCCATAATGGTCATTCTCACCTTTTTCGTTTACCCCACTCATCCTCCCTTCATCTCCTTTTCCTCTGTTTTTTCTTTTAAAAAACCACAAAACCCCCTTTTTCCTTAAGCCTGAGCACAAAGGCTTAGACCCACCATAAAACCTTAGCCATGTGACTTTGCGCCTTTTAAAAACTCATCGCCTTTAATCTCCACCTTTGACTTCCCCCGCCAATCCAACGGCTCCCATTGCGCTCGATAAAGTGACTTGCACGACCATTTCTTGACCATCAAATCATCCCCACCGAGATCTGACGACATTCACTCTCCCCACGCCTTCAACTCACTTGAACGTTAGTGCACAATGAGAGTGGTTTCTCTCTCTCATCCGTTGCCACGTGTCGGCCTCTGAGTGGGATCGCACACCCCTATCCTTTTACCGCTTTATGCTCAAAGGCAGTGCGATCAATACCGTTTACCGCCTAACCTATCCGCCCACCTGTTTAACTACTGTGCAGCTTCATCACCCAATCACCGTTAGATCTAGCTGCCCTAGATCTAACGGCCCATAATCAATCCGCTCCCACCTTGTCCTATAACTCCTGTAGAGCCATCTCCATCGTCTGTTCCCTTGATCTGACGGCCATTATCTCCACTCATTTAACTTGTCGATTCACCCATGCACCCCACGTCCTTTGACCACTCTGTTCGTCCAAAGGAAGAAGGTGACTGACTTGCCATTACCAGTCACTAACAGATCTCAACCACCATGTTTAACAAGCAATATGGCTAAGGGAAAGAAAGGACACGCACGACCCCGTAGCAACATTTATTAGTTATGGAAACTCGCTGATACGAACACTTCAACTGCGTAAGAGGACAACACAACACCTGAGAAGATCTAATTTTCCCACTACAGCAAGCAAACACAGTCAGGGACTCCATGAGGCAGTTAAATGCAGATGGTGGTCAATTATGCCCAAGTGCCCTATAATGTAAAATCTATAAATACCCATAAACAAAATGTAATCAAGGTTGATGGTTGACGTTTTGATGTAAGTTTCAACTTCTGGACACTGTGGATATTTTTCCACTTGCAGCGTCTCATCTTCATTTCAGCTAATACAAGCTTCTTTTGTTGTTAACTGCTCACTTTCCACTTTCTATCTGTTCTAAGCTGTGCCTGATATGTTGTGTTCTTAATCTTTGAGGTTTAGCACTAGAAAGTTGTCATCTTGTCTATGTGTTAAATTGTTGAATGTATCATTGAATAAGTTTCCAGGTTTCTTTCTATCTAGTGTCAGAGAGTTGTCATCTTGTCTGTGCATTAGTAGAATAGATGTACAAACTTCTTACTGGTTGCAACTAGCCATCACATGGTCTTGTGCATTTGCTGGTGTGGTCAGTATTCTCCATATTCACCCTATCTCTAAATTGTGAGTAGTTGGTGGTCTAAAGCCCTATAGTCTGGGGGTGTTCACGCATGTCTGGAGTGAAATAAAGTAGAAGTGGTTATCTAGATTGGACAAGCATCATCTCTTCCATTCGTCCATTGCAACAAAATAAGTTGAATTTATATGTTACCAGGCATCTTCGAGCTACAACCTAGGAGAGTTTCTTGGAGCGATAAAAGGTACCACGGGAACCACGATAGGGTCCGACGGATTTGTGAGCAGAGTGTTAAAGTGTGGAAGAAATCCTTTCGTGAAGAAATCCTCCGGAAAACTTAAATCATCGGTTGTCCACACAGATCCCGTGTGAGATTTATGAGATTGATTCCTCAAAGATGAGGAATCCGAGTTAGTGGAACTTGGCGGATCTTCCACAATGAGTGGAGGAAGTCCTAATAGTCATCTGGAGTGACGATGAGGACTAGATGTAGCCATGGTGACAGTTAAGTTTTATCAAATAAATTGTAATGTGATATTCTTTAAAGTCTCAAAAATGATAGCACTCAGATACCTAAAAATAAAAAATGCACTAAATATATCGATCAACAAATAGAGGGAAAGTACCTTGTCTAATAAGCACCAATCACTGGAGATGAAACCCAATATCTCAATGAATAATAGAGAAGGATGGACAAATGTACAGTTATGATTACTTTAGAGCTTCGCCCGAACCTTAGATTGAGGGGTCAAGTACTCTCGTGAAGAGAAGAACCCTCCCAAAAACTGAAGAAAAAGTAGATCCATCTGTGTTAGGTACCAGGACAGCCCGTCCCAGTCACCTTGTGTAAGTCCTTATAAGTTTGGCCACTAGAGATACCTCAGATCATAGACATCATCGGACGAGGGACATAGTCGCAGACAGCGCGTTGTGTGGGTAGGATACTTGAGTCCTCGACTCAGTTCTGAAATCCCCCAAGGGACCCGCAGTACAAAGAATGCCCAAAGGATTTGTAAGAGAAGGCAGGCTACCTTCAATTATAGTTTGATGTTGTCTCGTATTTTGCTCCATTTTTAGTGGAGTGGTCCTAGTAATATGAGTGGAGAAGGAATTTTTCACTCGTTAATGACACTAGTTTTGGTTTTCAACCTTGGACAGTTCACTCACATGCTTATCCCAAGATCCTAGCCTAGCTAATGTTGGTTTGCTCAAAAGAGAAACTGATTGATTTTAATGTAAATTTTATGTGTACTTTATTATTTGTCTTCGGTAGGGGTGTTGACGTTTGAATATGGTGAGACTCTTGACTCAATAAATCATGCAGAACAATGCTCTGATTTTTTTTTTCAATTTTTTTTATGTAAACAAGTCTTATTCTACATATTCATCTTTTCACATATTCATATATTCGTCTGTGTATCTAAAGCCATTCAACACTTGCATAACCAAAAGATTCTTTTTCCAATATTTCCTAACAACTACTGAAAACCAAAATGAAGCAGCTTACAACTATTTCGACAAAAGGATGAATAAAATGTATTTTAAGAGAGGAAAACTAAAACTTTTTCCTAAAAATAAATTTTCAGGACACCAACTTTGCTAACATAATATAAATTGCAGATCTTACTTCAGCCTATGAGAAAATTTCCCCCCCCCCCCTTTTTGGTCCACAGACACTACTGGAAATCATGGAAATGGGAGACTAACACTCTGTTTAAGTGTAAACAGAGAGTTAGTTGGTCCACTAATGCTCCCTGTACACATACACAATTCTTTATAAAGATCTGGTTAGCCTGGTAACCTGCATTAGTGTGGGAAATTGCTCAAACAGAGGGCCTTTAGGATCAATTTCTGAGGAGAATGAAAACTAGTAGGATGTAACAAGATAGTTGGTGGATTAGAAAAGGATTGCTGAAGAACAGGGAGCTCTTAGAAAGAAGAGAGAACATAGAAGAGTTTGGGTAAATAGGGAACTAGATGTATAGTCCCTAGTGGAGTCGCCAATTCTGCTATGGGGTAAAATGCACGGTGTATGGAGAATGAAAACTACCCTCAAAGGTCTTCCCGAGACCTTCGACGAACTATAAGATTATCTACAAAAGCTACCAAGTTATACACATGTTCATCTATCAAATATAAGTTAACAAAGTATGGAAAGAGGATTACCTCAAGTCTCCTTCTAGATTTGTTTGGATATCGCTATGCAGCCGAGAAGAACTCCTTCAAAGTCGGCTCCAAGACAATTCTTGCACAAAGGAAATTCAAACAGAATCACAGCATACAATATTGAAAACTAATATAAGAATGCACAATGAACTTATATTTGTATACAACTTAAACTACTCAACTCAACAAGTATCGAAATGAACAATGTTACTGACACTATGGAGTAGGGAACACAACTGCAGTTCTGTATTTATAATGGAAGAGTGATTACAACCATCTATTGTATCAGCCTTCCCTTGCCCCTTCTTCTTCTCCCTTTCTCTCTCTTTCAGCTCACTTCTTCAAGTGTATGACAGTTCACAATAGCTTAGTGGGCTATCCTTTCAAATGCTCTGACCCTTTTCACAATAACCCTCACTTTGTTTATATAGCAATCGAGTTAGTATTGCCAAGCTCCTCCTAGAGTTCACTAGGGAAAAAGCAATGAACTTGCTCCGCTTTTCAGCTCTTTCCCATTTTCCTTCTTTTCTCATATTGGAAATTCTCTAAATATCTTGCTTTTAGATGTTTCCTTGCTTTTCTTGAGCAAATCTAGGGATAAATATCTAGATATTTGTGAGGGAATTTGTTGGTTTGTCCCTTTGAACATCTCTTAGTTTCACTAACGCTGCCCCTTCACTAGTAACATGAGTTAGTGGGGTCACTAATGCTCCTTTAGGCTTGGTAACAAGCTTAATAAATCAGGTTTTCAGTGTGCAACCAACATTAGTGAGGAATCAAGGCCTGCAATTGTGGTCTTTGCTTCAATCATCATGTCTTTCACCTCTGAGTTGATGGGGAGGTCATTTTTTTGTATAACACTCAGTCTCTTAGACTCATCATGCTTCTTCTTACTAGATGTCTATTATCTTCTACACTTATAGCCTCGCTCTATTTATACAATCCCATGGTCGGTAGACCGTTGGTAGATCTATCAAGCTGACATTACATTACAAAAATGAGGGCGGACAACCCTGTGACTCTATTAAACTTTGCACTCCGTGCCCATAATTCGCGGAGCCTTTACAAAAGTCTTGGTCAAAACTTGGGCTTTAAGCCCCAAAACATGCCTTGGGGGGATTCCATGCCCAACAAGGAGTGATAGACATGTCATTTTGATCTTCACTTGGGAAGACAAAATGGAGGATTGTGTAATCATTTGGCATCTGATACTCTTAGGGGATGAGATAGGGCATTCCATGAAAGGGTAGTCACGAAGGACCGATATTCTTTTAGGGCTGGGGAGTCCAAGAAAATAATAGTCCTTATGGAGCATATCCTGAGTGAACCTAGGTGGGGTATGTTCCTAGAGAGACAATGATGAATATGTCTATAAATAATTTATCTCACCAGCATTGTGCTCTGATCTTGTGGAGAGATAGAGTTGTTAGTCAATTCCTTGCTATATTACAATGTTGGTTAGTATGATGTTATAGAAATGAGTTACAAATCTGAATCCTTCTTATGATAAATTCTTCAGATTGAGAATGATAAAGTACCATTATGAATACTTCCTAGTTAAGAGGGAGTGTTGAAAAGTGTAACTAGGTTTGGTCCTCATAATGACATGTACTTGTGACTTTTGTAAATGATGTAATAAAGGAAATAAAATTATTTTTGTATGCCTTGCTTCATGGGTTTCATGAGGAAGAGATTTTATTTGTTAGTGGCTCCCATTGAGAGATTTAGGATTTATCATTAATTAAAATACTCAATGTCATGTATGAAGATATCTTATTGAGCATGAGTCTATGTATATGAGTCTATGAAAATGTCTAGAAGCCCTCCAATGACAAGCACTAGTACTCCTCTTGAAGTTGACCTCAAAACAGAGATAAATCTCATGTCGGTTCACCTCAAATAAACACACCTATTCGGATATGCATGGGTCAGCTTATTTTATGGGACTAACCACTATAAATAGGTGGGTATGATCTTCTCATAAGAAAAGTTTAGAATTAATATATATCTTTGAATTTTCAGTGAACAGTGGTAGTTAACAAGTTCAGTTCTCCACAGGAACACAAGTTTGGATGTCTCTGAAATTTAGGTTTACAAGTACAGTGAAGAATTTAGATGTCACTACAGTCAAGATCACTCTAAAATTTGGGTAACCAAAAGCACAATGACAAGTTAGGATATCAAATAGTTGGCTAGAGTGATGCATTCAGATCTTGGTATAGTTTGGTGGCATGTCAACTAGACAGCAGTTCGGATAAGGATATATATAAGCACATGATGGTGCCATAACAAAGACCACTACTCAATGCTATGAAGGAGTTGCATATCACAGTGAATATGTGGGCTCTCAATATAAGTTTTGGTTCTATCTTAAGAATAAAAATATCAGTGCTATGTTAAGAGAAATGGCTCGGTGCCATCATAGAAGTAAGGTCTAGATAATATGACAACAAGAAGGATGACAGTAAGAAGATCTTGATGATTCCATGAAGGTTGAAATCAAAGAAGAATCAAGAAGGAGGTTGATTTTCCAGAGGATATGTGTCTTGGTATTGGAGTGGAAAATAGGTCATGGGTCTTGGTATTGGTATTCGTCAATTGGAATCTCTATAAGAATAATTTGTGCAGGTTTTCATCCCAAAGAGTGAGAGGTTTATGCCCTGGCTCATAGCCTACTTGTTGTGTCTCTTGTCTATTTATGTTCATGCATTGGTTATTGTTTGATTAAGAAAAACACTAATAACCTAACAAGAAGAAGATCCTTAGCTAAAGAAGTAAAAAGGATTCACAAGTAGTCACTAATAGAAGATAAATAACCTAATTCTAATGCCATAGATTTCTCAACACATCATACTAAAATGAAGGCTGGGAACCATTGAATGAAATCAATATTTGAAGAGCATGCTTGAAAATAATAATAAATAAAATAAGCCACATTTCCCATGCTCTACTAAATGGAAATTTGGAGGAGTCTTGGTCAATGCATCTAACATAAATGATTATCGTGCATTATCTAGGACTTCATTGACCATGTGTCTCTCAATAATTCTCTAAAAATAAGGAGTGCTTAGCCAAAAGAAAAATTTTGGATATAAATATGTAAAACATGATATGGAAATCTCATACTCTATGTAGACCTCTGATAGATGAAGTTCCTCTATAAGTACAACACAAGTAGACTTGAAGGCTTCTAATGCCTTTCAACATATTTTATAAAATATACACAACTTGATCCATTTGCATCCAATACATAAATTTGATCAACCTTTGTCGAATAACAATTAGAACTCCTTTATGGTCCAAACATAACTTGAAACCTGATTTGTAAACTCTTCAAAACCGCCTTTTAGATCGTCATTGGTTTTCAAATAGGTGATGTTGATTCCAATCACTCTTATCGAAATCTAAAAGGATAAATTTCTCATTTTCCTCCTCTTCTTTATGGAATTCATCTCCTCTCGACTTTGAAATATTTGTATCCTATTTTGGGTAGAAGTTAGGCTTATCATGGGGCTATAATTGTGCCATGTGGAATAATGGTGTTTGAGACATGATCTAGGCCTTCCAAGAAGATTATGCATGCTATTATTGACATCATGAAATAGTATCAACTTTCTCATTCAACCACGTGGGAAACATCTTGTTCAAGAGCCTTTCTTGACATGTTTAGAAACAACCCTAAATGCATATAGGAAACCAATCAATTTTCTTACTTGAAGTAAGTACTTCCAATAATAATTATTTCTGACATGTTTTCTCTTGAACTCAACATTCTTACAAATGATTTCACTAAATTTCATATGAGACTGTAGGTATGGCAAGATGGTTTATCAAATGTAGGCAGTCCATCTTTATTTGTTAGATAAAATAAATTTGAAAAACATTGTAAATATTATAAATCTATAATATCCATAACATAGTGCATGTGTTGTTTCATTGTATATGGGCATAGAACATTCAGGACAGCGTTCCCCTCAAAGGGTATAGGTTGTAATGACCCCGGTCATGTCGTAAACATGTACATATTGTGTTAAGCATCCCATTCATTGCACATTGAGGCATATAATGTAAATATTACCCTAGTCACCTCACATCAGTATGAAATTGTAAATATTCCATTACATTCGGAAATACATGTTGAAATTGCATTCTCTTGGTTATGGTAAACACCTTCTTAGTTATCCTTGTATACATATTGGAGATAATAGTTACACTATGTCTAAGAATAAAATAATAAATAGAATCTAAATAAGACCTTAACAACTAATATAGTGTTATTTCCTTAAGGGGCCACACAACTCTAAATACATTGGGTGGGACCTCAACAACAATAATATAAAGTTGAACTATACTAAATATTCAAGGTTGGAATACACATAGTTGCTGATATGTATAGGAAACATTATAAGGTATAATGAATTATGTTCATGGAGAGGGGAATTGAACACTAAGACCTACTAAACCAAGGGAGGCTCGTAGGGGAAATCTACAAGCAGCTATCGATTCATCAAACACTCACAGCTATACATTTTTACATTTTTTTGGAACATGATGGAAGGAATTCTCATAACAACTTGCCAATTATAGAACAAGCCTTGGGGAGAGGGAAACTGACAGGAAAAGAGAGAAAATGGAGGCAATACAATAGAAAATGGCATGGCCAAAGGAAACAGTTTTCCAGCGATGACTTAGGAAGGATAGGGGGGCATCTATGGTAGGGCCAAAAGGTTAAGGAATAACTGACTATAAGGATAGTGCAAGAAATAGAAAATAAATGAAAGTTTGGTAAGAGAGGGGAAGGAGAAGAAGTGGAGGAAGGAAGAACCAGTAGGCAACAGATGCACTTTAATCAACGAATTATTGAAAGGGAGGAGTAGACATGAGTTCAACATTGCGTGGTCATCCCCATAAGGGAAACATGGGGACCTATAGTGTAAAAGGTTAGTTACAATGAACTCACAAAAACCTAGGGTTATAGTTTGGTTACTTGTTGGTTGTTTTTGTTAGGAAGACTAGGTTTGTTAAATAAAAATTGAGTCAAATAGGTTATGTGTATGGATGTTAGAAGAATGCACCATGTTAATGACTTAGTCCCCTATTGAGGTGCTCAGCCCTGATGAACTTGTTAAATAAACCTTGAGTTACGGGGAATTATTACTTATTGCACATAAAAGGAATAGGAATTCTCCACAATTAATTTAAATGTTCTTTAACATTAGGAGGGGAAAACCCTGTGATGGTATTCTTCTTGTATATGCAGACTAATGGTATTATTTATGCCATATCGTCCTAATTACTTTCAATATGGTTAATGGGAGAACACCTTGGTCATATTTTATGCCTGATACCACTACTTAGAGTTGTAAAACCTTAGTTTTGATTGATTAAAACCTTATTTCTAATTGATAAATTATTAATGGGATATGACTGAGCGTGAAGATTTCATCTTTGCAGCCCCTCACTGGCTAAAGGATGGAAGCCTCTAGATACCCTAGGTGTGACCTCTTGTTGAATCCTCAGAACGAGAATACTCTAGATTCCCAACAATAGGTGGAGTTGTTGTGTAGTCTTAGGGTGGAGGCAAATCCCCAAATTACCTAGAATAATCTAGGGTGGGGATTTTCACCTCTGGAGTTCCTCAATGACTGAGGGGTGGAGGAGAAATTCCATTTGGACTCCCCGTAACTAAGTGCCTATGTGCAAGATGGAGCTAGAACGTGCCTCCCGAATCCCTAGTCTCAACAATGATACAAATATTCATGTGCAGGGTGGAGGTAGAACAACCCTCTAGAATCCCTGGTCTAAATGATGGTACAAATATTCATGTGTAGGGTGAAGGTAGAAAAACCCTCTGGAATCCCTGGTCTGAACCATGGCATAGATCTTCATGTGCAGGGTCGAGGAAAAACAGTCCTCTGGAATCCTTGGTTTGGACAATGGGACAAGGATTCATGTGTAGGTTCAAGGCAGAACAACCTTGTAGAATCCCTAGTCAAAATGATGATGGTATAGGTTTTCATGTGTAGGGTGGAGGTATAACAACCCTCTAGAAACTCTAGTTTGGATGTTGGGACAGGTTTCATAGGCTAGGGGGTGGCATTTGTGTTATGGACAATTTCCAATAATTAGGAGGGAAATTATAAACATTTTCCCAATATCCATTGTGGGGTATTCTAGTGATGATGATGCTCATATTTATATAAACAACCCACCACATGTCATGTGCACATTAATTCACATGGGAATTGTAGTTATAGTCATGGAAAATGTTGAATATTTAGGCACTATAACTATCTCTAAGGCCAAATTGGATAGAAATGTTAATATTAGGGAGCATTAAACCTAAGGCAAGGTTTAGACCTCCTTAAGAATGAGTTGCATACACCAAAATATAACACTTAGAAAAAACCTTATGTAATCTTGGGAGGAAATGGGTGAAACTTGAGGATGGAGAAGACACATAAATTTTAGCTTATCCTCATGCTCTTATAAAGTTTTATTATTTTCTTATGGATACTCTGAGAGAAAAAGGTGCAAAAGTGAAACCTATGATATACACATCTTTTATTATTGGCACCAAAATAGTTTTGGTGGTTGGTATGCCCAGAAGGCCTGGGCTTGGAACTTAGCATGCTAATCATTTGGGGCTTACTTTCTACACTATAACATAGGATCTTGTTGTTAATTACAAAATGATGTGTTTTAATCATCTTGTGTTAGACTGAATGTGACTGCGATTAATTATTTCATGTTGAGAATCTCAAAGAAATTATAACTTCTGGGTATAAGTAGTTGTATCATTGTTTAGAGGAGACTGAAATATTTCTAGAATTTAGGAATTTGAATTCAACTCCTTGTGATATTTTAGATGAATTTTTCAAGGTTATTATCTATTTCCTAGGCTCTAATCGAATGGAAATTATCTCCCCAATTATTCTTTGTTTCATTTTCCATTTCCTTGTTGTACGCTCCATTTTTTAAATATTGAACAACTTGTGTTCCTTTTTCATTGGCACGATAGCTTGTGTAGTGTCCCAAGGATATTTGGGTTGCAATGTGCGTTAACACTCAAACTAAGTATGACATTTGTTGTTGGTAGGCATTGTTCACATATTATGGCACTTGATTGTACTCATTTATATCTGCCCTCTTGTTATAGACATATTTGGGCACTGTAACCCCAATCACATATTTCAATAAACCAAGGGATCTTAAACCCCTCAAAGTGTTGCTTCACACCCTAAAGGATCATGATCAACTGATTACATCATTTCCCAGAAGTTCCACCTGAAAAACCACTCAAAACTGGCCAAAACTGGACCATACAGACTACTCCATGCTTAGGGTACGATGCATAATGAAAGAGCCTTCTGTGGGGTGCGATGGGTGAGAGTAGACAAATGGTAGAGACAGTTTGCTAAGTGGAAACCCAAAGAATCTCCTAGAAACTTCTCATAAGACACTTGCCTCTCTGAATTCGCCCAGGGATGAGTAAGAGATCATGAAATCTCCAAGTGGAACCAAGAACTATCAGTGAAATGACACTAATCAAAAACCCAGAAGCTGAATCGCCCCTCTGCAAATATTTATAAATGGATCCTTCACCTGAGATATCTAGACGCTGGAATTTTGTAATTTGTAAGGAAGTGTTGTTGGTTTCTCTTTGAATAGAAACATTGTATTTTTGGGCGATCTTGCTTTCTTGCTTTTCGTGCGGTGAAGAGGGCTTTCATGCTGGGAGGATGATGCTAGATCAGACAGGTGGGTTGTAATCCTCTCTTCTATTTCTACTATCAGTAAAGTTCTTTGAGTTTTCCTCCATATAATTGTGTATTTGTGAATCTTTTTATTTGTAGATGCAATTGTATGGTTAATGAATTTCTGATTCTGCATTGTTTATGATATCATAGATCGAGATGCTTTGATGGTGTTTTGTTGCTTTGCTTCTATAGGTATTCTCTAAAGCAGGACAAGTAGGAGAAGAGTGGTAACCTCTATCATGGGAGAGAGGAAACAAGCAAGGAGACGAGCAGAAGATACAGGTTGGTCCTCTTTGCTTCTCTCTTATCTATCATACATAAAGGAAATCTTGAAGCGCTTTGAATTGTTTGTCTCTAAGATAGCTACCCGTCTTAGTGGGACTAGCAGATCTAAAAGACACTAGTTTTCTCGGAAACAAAATAGCGACTCCACTGGGGAGTGAATAGTTTTTTTGTTTGTTATTTTTTTTTGCTTTATAAACTACAAACGGAGCCTGAAGTTAAGCCATCTAGCCTTCGAACTGCCCTTGCTATGCAAGTGCAAAGTAGATCAACACTGCTTCAGTCAATCTCTGGGTTGGTTTATGAACTGAACATCTGAATTGCAAACATCCTAAGTGCCCTTTTGGTAGCTCAATAACCTCATAAGATCATACCACTATACTTTGTTTTTATTGTCTATCGTAGCTCAACCTAAACCACTGAACTTAGTTGCAAATTTTGAGCAAAAACCAAGCTCAGTTTCGTTCCCTGGTCCATCGCACTGTATGTAACTGGCATCTTGGATGCATCACACCTCCCGTGTGTTGCAGGTGAGATGCATCCCTGTTTCCCTTAAGGACAGGTGCGATGATTGAATGACACTGCTTCCTTCTCTGGAATTTGGTTTTTTCTTCCTTGTTTTTAGCTCTATTCAGTAGTTTTGCTGCTTATGATCAATATATCATTGCTAAAGCCATCTTCCTTTACATTATTCAGCCTCCATTGATCAGGATTTGTGAATGTTTTTTATGTACTTTTTATCATTTATAGTCCTCCTTTGTCAAAAGTAACTTAATCGAACTGTCGTTTTTGATGAAAAGAAGTGTCGTAACTGTCATTGTGAGTCGAAAAGAAGAGTGTCGTAAAGTCTTCCCCTTCTAGATAGTCGATTGTACTTTTTCCATTGATTGATTTGAATTGTCAATATTTGAAGTGTCAAAAGTAGTTTTCCATTCGAAATTGAAAGTGTCGTCTTAGTCTTCCTTTCATTTTGAAAAGAAATTGTTGAAGTGTTACTTTGAAGAAAATAATTTAGATTTGTACTTAGTTTTCTTTTTGGCATTCTCACATTAAGGAAACAGAAAAACAAATACATGCATATGCATTTGCATTTAGACTACATGTGGAAAATGATTTAGGAAAAGTGCATTTAGTGTGTGCTCTCTGCTCTCTGTTGAAAGAATTATACTCTTCTTTCCTTAGTAGCTAGGATTTTCATTGCTAAAAGAAAACAAACGACTATTTATCATTTTAGATTACATATTTAGGAATTTTACATCTACATCACGCGGTGAACCTTGAAAGAAAAACTTCTAAAAACGATCAACTCTAAAATAAACCTCAATGAACATAAAGACGCTTTGGAACCTAACACACAACATCTAGAAATCTAGGCTAGAGATGTATTTCAGGGTCGTAAAACCTAGTAACTATCATTTTCATCAAAGGTTGGGTTATTCCTCCTCTTTGATATGACGAGTGTCAATATGGACTTGTGCTCCCCGTACCATTGAGTATATATTGGGAGACCACAATAGGCTGATATCCTTTATCCTTAGGAAGTCGTGTTTATGCCCTATCGATCACAATGCACTGAACACAACATTCGGGAAGATTGATTGTCATACATAAAATCCTTGGTAATTTCCCTTTAATTTACCACAAAGGTGTATATTGCAGTTTTGTGATTGTTTTGGTAATCCCTTTGTCTAGATTTCCAGAGTAGTCACTTTCGTTCCTTTTTGACTCCTTAAAAGAAAAGGTCCATCTGAGCACTTGTCACTTCAGGCTCATTTAAAATCTAATGCGACTAAAGTCATCTTTAGCTTTTTCTCGACTCTTAAAAATTGAAAAAGAAAAGTTATGTCAAAGCATCATAAAATTTATTTAATTCAGAATAGCATCATGTTCCTTCGTTGATCTTAGGTTAAGGTAATGGAGCCAACCAATCAAGGATTTCCCATTAGGGGAATCCTAGTCCTTTCTCTTCTTGGGGAGATATCGGTGCTCCATATATGGCTACATTGTCCCTTCTAGGAATCACAATTGGCATGCCAGTATGGCTATTCTCAACCTCTGTCGTTCAAAACACCGTAATTCCTCAGCAATCGAATCAGCAACCAGATGATACTAGAGTTTCTCCCTCACTTTCTACTTCATTTATTTCTCCCTCTCCTTCTTCCTCTTCACTTGGTGAAACTAATGATACTAAAAAACAAGTAACTGAGAAGAAAAAGAAAGGGAAAGAGAAGAAGAAGAAGAAGTCAGTCAAGCAAGGGGCAACCATGCATCATCCGGCGAAAATCCACACAACAAACCTTCCAAACCCAAATATCCATGCATAGTTTGCAAAGGAAACCACTTTCATCGAGATTGTCCTTACATTTCACAGATCTTGATATACTGGTCTCCCCACTTGCACCATTCGGTGTCATCAACCTCTGTCGATCATGTTGAGAACACACCATCGACTAGTGAAAATGAAGTCAATGGAAAAAAAGGAAGATTCAGATTTCCTTGTAGGTTGTATGAAGGCGATCATGCCCTTCATCGTTGTCCTTTTTTAGATGAAGCTAAAAGTGTCTTAGATAATCATCTTGCTTCACCGCAACGACTTCCGCCTGGATACAAGAAACTTTTGCCAAGTCCATCACTAGTTGAAAATCAGACTGACATACCTCAGTTGTCGGTCGAAATGCCTATGAATGAAGATAAACCCTCTGAGTCCATACCAGACCAAATTCAACAGGTCGAGACGTCAGCCAACCCAGTCTTGCCTTCAGAAGGTCCACCTTCAGATGATAGAGTTTCCAAAGAGAATGAGAATGCCACCATTCAAATTCTTTTTGTTAACATAGAGTCTGATGAACATGGGGGCAATCTACCCGTTCCTTTACGTTAAGAGGGAAGTTCCCCATTTCAAGAGATTCATCCAGTCGTTTATTTAGCCCCCCCTCTAACCAATCTAGTCATTTCCTTCGATTGGAGTCTACTAGTGGGTCCCTGCCTTCCATCTAATGTACCATTCCGAATCATAGTACAAGTTTACAAAATGATCATGTCTGGCACTATCATAGATGAAGGGGCTTCTGTGAGTATCCTTTCCTCAATTGCTTGGAAATCACTTGGTTTGCCATTGCTTCTGCTTGAGAATCGAAATTTATCAGGCTTCAAAAAAGGAACCAGTCGACCATTAGGGATCCTTCCAAAGTTTCCTATAACTTTGAGAAGGAAAACCATTCACTTGAACGTGATGGTAGTCCAAGGGCCACTAGATTACAATCTACTCCTTGGGCATGATTACGTTTATAGCATGGGAGCTATTGTTTCCACACTCTTTCGAGTGATGTGTTTCCCGCATGAAGGCAGAATGGTGCAACTTGTCGACCAGCTTTCATTTCCCGGTTCAAACACAGCTACGAGTCAAACACCATCCCTAAATGTTCTCTTCATGTCAAGAATGTCTCTTCAACCTCCAATTCATCCATCTAATTACCGCGAGTAGTCCGGCGAATGTAACAAACCCCAGGGGGCATGCACCCTGGTTTGCTTCAGCAGGCGAACCTAGCTAAAAAAATAGATTTCCTTGTAGGTTATATGACCGGTCTGAAACACCATTTCCATGTAGGATATGGGATCAGTCTGAAAAATTTATCTCCTTGCACATTATGTAATTGGAAGCTCACACCATTCACCTTTCTCTATTTCGATGGACAGAGCCAAGGAAGTGTCTTGTCTGCTCTGCAAACGAAACAATCCTGCTTAAATGCAGGGACTTCCATAAGGTAACCTGGAAATTCTCTTTTTCTCAACACCTAGGGGCATGCAAACCTTTTTATTCAAGTGAAAAGAGACCAGTTTAATTCTAACCTTGTAGTTTTTTAACTTAGCTATTAGTTCAACTGCTTAGGTTAGGTGAATGGTCTGATCCACCATTCACCTTTGTCAGCGGCGTGCAGGCAAAGCAAAGGAAATTTTTTATCTAGGCGAAAGACAAAACTATCCTACCTAACCTCAATAGTTCTTTAACGTTTAGTGTAGTTAGCTCCGTAGTTTGTTTGTTTCTAGCCTACATAAAAAGGCACTGAGAAAAGTTTCGCATGGGGCAAGCTCATTAAAAAATGAACCTACTAATGAGAGACATATTTAAAACGACTGGCATGAGAAATGTTTCTGTAGGGTTCAAGCTCATTAAAAAATAAACCCACCACTGAGCATAGTTTCTTCAAATTCAAGCTCATTAAAAAATGAATCCACCCTCGATAAATAACCTTTGTGATTGCCTTGCTATCAGCCTTTTGAGCCTTGGTTGTGTTCTTACCATTCTTTTGGCTGATCATATGCTTCCACTTGATTGTTTACCCTTTTGAGGAACAGATGCGACTAGTGATTCTATTAGCCACCCTTGTTACATTGCTGTGTTTGAGAAGTTCCAAAACTTTCCTAGTACCAGTTGCTACCCGAAAACATCACTCGTTCCTCAAAAACAAGTCTCTTTCAAGCTCTTTTTAGACTCGTAAAATATGACAAGATTGCCGAGCTACTGGCCTTTCCAGCTCGTTAAAGTAAGGGGAAGCACCATCCCTCCTCTACATTTTAATATTTTTGGACCTGAGGGTTCATTCCACAAAAAGATCAAGCGCTTGTCTTATTCGGCTCGCTAAAGCAATCGAAAAGTCATCCCTTTCGTATTATTTTATACTTTTTCGGACTTAAGGGATTACACCACGAAAAAGGATTGTTGGAGTTTCCTTTCCATCCCTTTTCAAACGCTCTAAACATGAAAAGGACCGAGTTATCTTTGTCATTAAACTCGTTAAAACAATAGTGACAAACTTGTCCATCCAGACAAGAGCGAGTTTCACTGTCGCTAGGCTCGCTAAAACATAGCAACAGGTTTTCCTGAATGGAAAATTATAGAACAAGCATATGTTATTCTCCTCAAGCTTGACAAAAATAAAGAGGTACTAGTCAGCAATGATTGGGGAAAAAGGGAAGAAAACTTGAAGAACTTCATTGGTAGCAATTTGCTCTTGAACATGACACTTTCACTCCATCACCATGATTAAGTTGGGTTGGGTTATTCCGTCCACCGGTCACATCACCATTTGTCCTCCATACCATCCATTTTTGGGGTTAACGCTACCAATCCATATCAGTGTCACTGATATGTTCAAGAGAAGTCATTCAGAGAATTCACCACCCCAGCTAATGCCTCATCCACTACAATACCTTCACCCTCAATTTTTCATGACTGCCATTCCTGAACATTGTATCATCAGATCGTTTTCACCTCTAGAAAATCATTTGCTTCGTTTCATGTCGTAGATGTGGGATTAATTAAGGCCCTCCTACAATGGGTCACTTCTTGTCAACATCAGCTCATTATCCAAGAAGTTGGCTTAGGAACAACCCTTCCAGTACTTTGAAGCTTGCATGCCTCAATGGCAAGTTTCTCACTTCCGGCGACAGGTTTACATCAATGGCCTTTGACTGAAAGATTTTACATGGTGTTCGACATCAGACCCTATATTCACACCACGTGAATTGTACTGTAGTACCTTGAGGGTCATTATCATTATCAGTGATTCCTCTCGCACCTGTTAACAGCTTACATCATTGGCTGGTAATCAGGCAATGTCCTTCCATGTTTGACTTCAGAACATCTTTTCACATGGATCGACTTGTACAACGGGTGAAGATTGAATGAGTTTGAAGACCCCGAATCTAGTTTCATCCATTCGGGCTGCAATACATTTGGGAAAATAAAGACATCAAATGTACACAGTAGCTGCACAGATGATCATCCAAGCTAAGGGATGATGGCTCTACAAGAATCACCAGTCTGCAACAGCGGACGATTATCTGTCCTATGTACATGATATTGAATTTATAAAGCTAGGCATGGGAATGCCCACCTCAGCTAGATCATGAAAATAATATGAATATGATGTATTGTATAGTATTTTATACAGGTCATCTTCCAGTTCGAATACCTCAGATCCTCATGATAAAGCATTTCACCTGACATCAGAACATTTACGACCTCATGCTTTAGGGGGAAACTGTTATAGACATATTTGGGCATTGCAAACCCAATCACATATGTCGATAAACCAAGGGCTCTTAAACCCCTAAAAGTGTTGTTTCACACCCTAAAGGATCATGGTCAATTGATTAAATCATTTCCCAGAAGTTCCACCTGAAAAACCACTCAGAACTAGCCAAAACTAGACCATACAGACTACTCCATGCTTAAGGTGCGATGCATACTGGCTGCTACACTAGCCAGGTGCGATGCATACTGAAAGAGCCTTCTGTGGGGTGCAATGGGTGAGGGTAGACAAATGGTAGAGACAGTTTGCTAAGTGGAAACCCAGACAATCTCCTAGAAACTTCTCATATGACACTTGCCTCTCTGAATTTGCCCAAATATTAGTAAGAGATCATAAAATCTCCAAGTGGAACCAAGAACTATCAGTGAAATGACACTAATAAAAAACCCAGAAGCTAACTCACACCTCTGCAAATATCTATAAATGGATCCCTCATCTGAGAGATCTAGAGGCTGGAATTTTGTAATTTGTAAGGAAATGTTGTTGGTTTCTCTTTGAGAAGAAACATTCTATTGTTGGGTGATCTTGCTTTTCGTGAGGTGAAGAGGGCTTTCATGCTGGGAGGATGATGCTGGATTAGACAACTGGGTTGTAATCCTCTCTTCTATTTCTACTATCAATAAAGTTCTTTGAGTTTTCCTCCATATAATCGTGTATTTGTGAATCTTGTTATTTGTGATGCAATTGTATGGTTAATGTATTTCTGATTTTGCATTGTTTATGATATCATAGATTGAGATTCTTTGATGGTGTTTTGTTTCTTTGCTTCTACAGGTATTCTCTAAAGCAGGACAAGTAGGAGAAGAGTGGTAAGCTCTATCAGGGGAGAGAGGAAACAAGAAAGGAGCCAAGTGGAAGATACAGGTTGGTCCTCTTTGCTTCTCTCTTATCTATCATACATAAAGGAAATCTTGAAGTGCTTTGAATTGTTTGTTTCTAAGATAGCTACCCATCTTAGTGGGACTAGTAGATCGAAAAGACACTAGTTTTCTTGGAAACACCTCTACAATGACCATGTGAATTTCTCATATATGTGTACATAGCAGGGAATTGAAGCTCATGTTGCATTAATTGGTGTAGCTTTGCTAACCTTTGACTTACTAAATAGATTTACATATATATTATGTTTATGGGTTCTATTTGCATTGATAAACCCTAATTGTAACTATTTAAAGTTTGAGTATGTATATATAGAAATAAGACTATAAATCAATCATAATTGAATTGGGCCCAATGTGGGTGTATCGGCATGGTAATGTTGGTTATAATACACATGATCCCTCAGTATTTCTGGGTGTGGAGTAACATTATAATTTAATTAATAAGCCTTGAAGACCATTAGTGGCCCTAACCCTAATGAGTTGGATTCTTCATAGGATAAGTAGCCCTTAACATGTAATTCCTAACTATATTGTTTCAAGGAATAAACACAACTTGTTGCCATCAAATATCTAACAAGAAAATGGCTTAGGAGGGGGCAAAAGCTAAGTTGTATTGTGGATTCTACCATATAAGAAGGTTGATTGCTATGAGCTTGTTTCCACTGGAAACCCCTATCATAAGAAGTAAAACATCATAAAATAGTATAGGTGTTAGGTTAATACAAGGACCGATACCACCAATTGTATTAATGCACCCATTGTTCTATGTAACTACTATTATGAGGTTGAGCTTATACCACTAGCTAGGGTCTATTGACAAGACAAAAGTTCATTAATTTAGTAGGTTGCTAGCACTAGAAAATGGTCAGATACTCAACTCAACATACTCTATATTAGAATCATATTCAAGTATGCTATATTAGCCTGAAATATGCCTAAATCAAAATCTTCTCGTTGCTCATCACACAATGTCTTTGGATATTTTAGGTTTTTTGTTACAACACTTTTCACCTAACATCTACATTATGCATGATGTATTAATTGTTCATGTTGATAGTACTACACTTGAACAATGATGTACTCTTGTTATGTGCTTAATAGCTATGTAAAACAAAGAAAATTGCCTTGCAAGTTGTTAGATAGGTTCAATTCATGTTATGCATCCATCATGACTTACAACCATCCCTTGGGCCTAGTTGTGGTGCATGTTGCAAATATACTTAACAAAACAATGAGCCTATATTAAGCATCCTAGAATAAGTTTATGCTAGGATTTCTTTGTTAATTAGTTCAACATTTTTACTACTAAATACATGTATCTTATTCACCAATAAACCCTGTTAATGATGTGCAGTCAAGGGTCCTATTTGATTGAGTGGGAGTGTTGATTTCATCCTTGTTATTCTTTTTATTTCTTTTCTTTTGTTATGCCAAATAAAATTGTACTGAGGTGCTCCACATACCATGTTCATGGTAATAAGCACAGCGAATCATATTTTCTTTGGATCCAAGGATATCGATTTTCACCTTGAGAGTTGGATGACATAGTAACTGCCTCTAGTCACTAAGGGGGTATGTTAGAAATTTGGCCATCCTTAAGCATCAAGAGGCCATCCTTGAGAGGTAGTTGGAAGGTCACTAACCCACTCCAACAATAGCAGGTCAAACACTAGAGGAATCTACATTAAAAAAAAAAGGACTTCATTAGTCAAACACCTATCAGAGAATATCACTAAAATGTTTTCTTCAAATGAGGATCGGTGGATGAAACAAGAGCATGGAAGATAACACCTCCAAAGGCCAGTAGATTGATCACTGGTTCAGTAGTATCATGCATGCATCTACAATATATTGAAATCACAGGTAGGCTCAGGTATGACACTCCTCGCCTCTTCCCTTAAGCGCATATTGGTTCAAAAAATGTTTTTAATGAGCGAGGAATAAGTTTTTATGGGTTGGAGGTGGCTAGTAAACGTGTCTATCCTCAAATAGTAAAAGTGCAGTTCACTCACCCTTCTATGCAACATGGAAAATTTAGAGCAGGAGGGTGCTAACTACAATTAGTGGGGCCAATAGTTAAAAAAGGAAATATGTGTAGGGGTCAGCTCACCAAGTGTACTAAGCCCACTACCACAAAAGTAAATAAAAGGACGTGCCCAACTTTAGATGTATTGAAGCTCATTCCCAAAACCATTAGAAATTCCCGCTAAGAAATAAAAGGTCGAGAGAGCTATGACCAAAGGTTCCCTAGGGTGCTACAAAGGAGCTATAAATTCCTATATCGAGCACCAGAGTGTCAAGTGATGGTTGTAAATGGAGGAACTATAAATTTCTCTAGAAAGTGCCATAATATCAAGCTAATGATGGGGGAATATGTATTGAATATTCCAATGCTTTCCATTCCATTGGGTGGTATTGATGTTGTATGATGAGTCCAATTGTTAAAATATTTTTGGATGTTAGCTTTTAATTTTCAAGAACTTTTCTTGGAAAAAATTTGGGAAGGAAAGGAAGTGGAATTAATGGGTATCATAGGGAAACTAGGAAAGATAATCAACTCTAATGGCATGAAAAATCCTCTGAAGAAATAAAAATGGGGCGTAATTCCACAATTATGCTCACTAGAGGTTCAAACATCAAAATAATCTATTTCTCTAGATCTCCAAAATGTCTTGGACAATCATCCCAAAGTATTTAAGACTCCCAAATTCCTTCCACCTATTCATTATCATGATCATGATATTCATTTGATTCCATAAATTGTTCCTCCCAACATCAGACCTTACATATATCCCTATGCCTAAAAGAGTGAAATTGAATGTATGGTTGCAGAAATGTTAGAGGTTAGTATAATTCAACCTAGTCAAAGTTCTTTCTCTACTCCAACAGTATTGGTGCATATGAAGGATGGATCATGGCATATGTTTCTGTGTTATGCTCTTGATCTACGAGTAATTCCAGGATACCAAATATGCGAAAAATACAACCCAGAACACATAACAAAATGAGAAAAACAACAAGCATTTTATTATTCAGAGAGGAAAGCAATGTTCACTTGCCTCTTCGAGGGGGCAACCTCCCATAGAGAAAAGCTTGATTACAAAATAAGACTCGATATATTCCTCAATGGGGAGTCTCTATCCTTTATATAGGATTTATACATACAATACCATGGGTCATTACCGTGGTTCTCTCAATACCATCTATCTAATACCATGGATCATTTGCAACTAGTTGTGGTCCCTATCTTAAATGTGAGTCAACCACTTACAATTATTAATACAGGATTTATTGACTCTTTAACTAACTATAACTATGACTCAACCCTATTACATAAATAAAGGGGTTAGGGTTGGAACATAACATGCCCTCCCCCATAGAAAGCAGCCTTATCCTCAAGGTTGAAGCTGTTGAAACTGCTAATAGTGGCTGGTTCCCAAGTCGCATCTTCTAGAGAGGTGTCTTTCCACTTGACAAGGACTTCCTTGATCGTGTGGACACGTAAATGTTGTTCTCGCGTATCAAGGACATGGAAAATTGGATGTATTTTTGAAGTTGGTGGCAAGGCTAGCTTGTAGGCTACTACTCCAATGCGCTCAAGTATTTGATAAGGTCCATAGAATTTTGGAGCTAACTTTTGGAAGCCCTTTTCTTTGAGCGACATTTGCTTATATGGTTGCAGCCACAAGAATACCTGATCCCCTTCTTGAAATGTGCCCTTAGAACGATGTTGATCTTCCTGTTGCTTCATGTGATTCTGAGATTGATGGAGATTATCTTTGAGACGGGCTAGCATGGTTGCACGGCTTTGTAGGAGTTTATCCATTGCTTTCACCATAGAGCATCCAAGGATATAAGAAGTAGGTGAAGGTGGGAGTTGACCATACATTGCTTCATATGGATTCATCTTAGTGGTTGCATGATAGTTAGTATTATACCACCATTCAGCTAGAGGTAGCCACTATACCCATTGATGTTGCTTTTTTGAAGTGAAGCACCTTAGGTATGTCTCCAAACATTTGTTGATTGCTTCAATTTGACCATCAGTTTGGGGATGATAGGAAGTACTTAGTTGGTGTTGGGTTCCTTGTAGTTTGAAAATTTCTTGCCAAAAGTTATTGGTGAAAGTCAGGTCACGATTAGACACAATGGAAGTGGGCATGCCATGCAATTTGAAGATCTGGTCCATGAAAGCTTGAGCCACCAAAGTGGGGGTAAATGGGTGGGGTGGGGCGCAAAAATTAGCATATTTAGAAATTCTATCCACAACCACCATGATGACTGACTTGTTGCCTGACTTTGGAAGACTAATAATGAAATCCATATAAACATCCATCTAGATTGAGGCAGGGATGGGCAATGTTGTAAGGTTCTTGGTGACTTGATTGTTTCTCCTTTGTGGTGTTGACACACATCACATTCAGCTACAAAAGTAAGAATGTCAGTTTTCATGCCTGTCCAAAAGAAGGAACGATGAGTGTGAGCATAAGTCTTCTGAAAGCATGCATGGCATGTAGTAGGAGATGAGTGCAACTCTGCCAAAATGTGTGTTTTGAAGGTCGATGTCAACAATATAACTACTCTATTCTTGTAGCAAAGAATCTCATCCTTCCAAGAGTAGCCAACTGAGGAATTGGGATTTTCTCTCAACTTATTAATGATTTAGGAGAGAGAGGGATGTGAAAACCATTCCTTGTAGGCTTCTTCAATCCAATCTAGTATGGGAAGAGAGATTGATAGCAGGGTGCTTTCATCCTCAAATTGGTGTGATAAAGCACCCGCTACTACATTATCACGCCCTTTCTTGTAAATTATCTCATAATCATATCCTGACATTTTTTCCACCCCTTTATTTTGCTAGGGCGAGGATAAACATTGCTCCAAAAAATATTTGAGGCTTTGATGGTCTATGCAGATTTGGAAACGTCACCCCAATAAATATGGTCGCCAGGTATCTACTGCATGTAATAGGGCCATCATATCCTTCTCATAGGTAGATTTTCCCAGATGTTTCCCACTCAATTGTTGGCTGGTGAAGGCCAAGGGTCAACCTTCCTACATTAAGACAACACCAATACCAGTACCTGAAGCATCACATTCAATCACAAAATATTTGGTGAAGTCGGGTAGTGCCAATATGGGAGTGGAACACATGGCCTATTTGAGAGCCATAAACGCCTATTGTGTTGCATCAGTCTAGAGGAATGATTTTTTCTTGAGAAGGTTAGTGAGGGGTCTAGCAATGCGACCATAATTGCAGAAAAAATTGTGATAGTAGTCGGTGAGACCTAAGAATCCCCTTAAACTCTTCAAGGTTTTTGGTTGGGGCCAATCTTGTATTGCCTATATCTTTTTGGGATCCACTCGGACACCTTCACAACCCACAATGTGGCCAAATACTCAACTTCTTCCATGCCAAAAGAGCACTTGGACAATTTGACAAATATTTTATGATTCTCGGGCAGTTTCAAGAGCAGGTCTACATGTTGAAGATGTTTTTCCCGCGTGAGGTTGTAGATGAGAATATCATCAAAGAAAATGAGGACAAAATTTCAGAGATATGGTTTCAGCAGGTGATTCATGAGGCTTTGAAAAGTGGATAGGGCTTTATAGAGACCAAATGGCATGACCAAGAATTAATAATGGCTTTCATGAGTTCGGAAAGCAATCTTGAGAATGTCTACTTCTTTCATGTATTTGGTGATAGCCAAAGCGAATATCTAGCTTAGTAAAGAATTGAGCACCATGTAGTTCATCGAGCAGATCATCGACAACTAGGATAGGGAATTTGTCTTTGATCGTGAGCTTGTTGAGGGCCTTGAAGTTTGGACACGTGTTCCATTCCCCATCTTTCTTGAGCACCATGACCACTGGTGATGAATAAGGACTGATGCTAGAACAAATGACACCGGCTTCAAGGAGTTCCTTGATGATTTTTTCAATTTCATTCTTTTGGGTGAAAGGATATCGATATGGCCGCACATTCGGCGGCTGTGCCCCTGGGACCAAAGTGATGTTATGATCATGTTCCCCTCTAGAGGGTGGAAGCTCTTTAGGCTTGTCAAATACCTGTTGGTGTCGATTCAAGACCTGTTGCATGTCAATATGAATATAAAGAGTAGTGGGATCGATGGCTTGGATGGAATTAAACTAGATGATAACTCGATGGTGACCCTTTTTCAACAACTTTTCCATGCGATGCGAGCTGATGATAGAAGGAGCACCTGCCTAGAGTCCTTGGAAGGTACGCATGTGGTCATTCTGCTTAAAGCTCATATATAACTCCTAGAAATCCATGTTTATTGGGCCTAGTGTGCGAAGCCATTCAGCACCCAAGACAATGTCACAACCACCCATGTTAATCGCAAACATGTGGGTCTTTAGGTGGTAGTCTCCCATCTGAAGTTTGATATTTTCACAGTGGCCTTCACATTTCATTATCCCTCCATCAACAATCTATACCTGGAAATTAGAGACTACCCTAACAAAATAATGACTAGCTTCGGTGACTCACTGATGGATAAATTTATGAGTGTTGCCACTATCAATGAATACTACTAGAGGGCGATGTCTAATAAATCCTCTGATATTAAGGTTCGGGGTGTAGAAATACCCGCCAAAGCATGTAGAGAGATAATTGGTTCCTCTGGCATAGTTGGAAGTTCATTGTCCTACTGGGATTCCTCAACTTCATCCTCTGGTCCCTTAAGGGGTGGGGCTTCCTCAAATGAGTTGTGATCAGTAACATCAATTTGAAGGAATTTGGGTTCCTTGCATTTACACCCAGTGGAGTATTTGTCATCATAATAGTAGCACAATGTTTGTTTTCTTCTTTCAGCCATTTCTACTAGAGACACCTTTTGAACCTTAAGTGTTTGGGTAGGGCCCTGAGCCTGGGTGGGGTGTCCCTTGGCTATGAAATTTGGATGAGGAGACTAGGTAGCTAAATCATGTTCCACTTCGATAGCCTTGTTGCAAGCGTCTATCCATGTAGGTGGGTGGTGCATCCAAACATGTGCTTGGATGGCTTCTTTGAGACCCTTTATAAAACATTCCAAGTAGAATTCATCTCCTAGACCTTCTATGCAGATGGCCAATGTCTCAAAGGTTGCAATGTATACTTTTATTGTGCCTGTCTGTCGGAGCTTGGTAAGATGACCCAAAAAATTAGATTCTCTATCAAAGTGGTCACAAAGAGATTTTTAGAACACTAGCCAAGTTATGCTCCCGCGATAGCATTTCCGATGCCACTGCCACCATTGCCATCTCTCTTGGTCCAAGTAAAGGGATCCCACACGCAGTTTAGTTTGATCATCTCAGATATCATTCAGAAGGAAATATTGTTCCATTTGTGCTACCCATACTATTGGATTAGAGCCATCAAATTTATATATTTCCAGCTTGGGTGGTCAAGGGTGGGGATGTTGGTGATTTCCATGGAAGTGAATATGATGGCTACATTCTCCTTCAAGGTCTTGATTAAGATCATGTGCCTCTGGATGCAACCCCGACATGCTCACTTTGAAATTTTCTTATAAGCTAAGTCTCTTATAAGTGTCCCAAAAGCCGCACTACGCAAATTTTTCAAATATGCCTGTGAAAACCCCAACTGCTGAATGTGAGTTGGACTATGGTGGTGACAGAACCCCAACTACTAGATCGGAATGGTACTATGGCGATATAACCTTAATTGGTGTATATGATTGTTGCAGCAGTGACAGAACCCCAACTACTAGATCTGATCTGGCAAATAAGATAATGGGTGATCTTCAGAGAGTCGAGGGAACTATGGTCTCAAAGGAGCGTCAAGTGCTACAAATCGCAATATACATAAGGGTCCAACAATAGTACTCGACCCAATATTTCAGGACACTAACTAAGGAGGATCAACCGTACCCTTAGTCGTACTACTCGACTACCCTATCGTACGCTTGAGTAATCTCCCCGAGTGTTGTTCTCGGTGTACTGTAGCACTAAGACAACTGACGGTTTATCTAAGGCAAGGTTTTAGATGACCCTAGGGGGCTTCCAATATACCCAGAGGGTACATGGAAGGCAGTCTGTGCACGGTTCTGTCTAAAGTACTACTAATCGAAGGGGTACCCACAGGGGTTACAAGGGAGTCCAACAAGCGTGACCACCTCTTGTATTTTCTACATGCATGCCTCCCCAAATCCACTGGTTTATGCGCTCAATGAAAGATCCCATGGTTTAAAGACGACGAAACACATCTCTAGCCTAAAAAAAATCTGCCAAAAAATGGTGGTACCATCGGCCCTAGAAAGCGCTCTGATACCACTTTTTATGCTCTTGACCTGCGAGTAATTCCAGAATACCAAATATGCGAAGAAATATAACCCAGAACACAGAACAAAATGAGAAAAACAACAAGTATTTTATTACTTAGAGATGAAAGCAATGTTCACTTGCCTCTTCGAGAGGGAAACCTCCAGCAAAGCAAAGCTCGATTACAAAATAAGACTTGATATATTCCTCAATGGGGAGTCTATATCTTTTATATAGGATTCATACATACGATATGATGGGTCATTACCATGGTTCTCTCAATACCATCTATCTAATACCATGGCCCGTTTTCAACTAACTGTGGTCCCTTTCTTAAATGCGGGTCAACCACTTACAATTATTAATACTGGCTTTATTGACTCTTTAACTAACTATATCTATGACTCAACCTTATTACATAAACAAAGGGGTTAGGGTTGGACCCTAACATTCTAGATTATAGGGAGCTCAACAAGATCACTATTAAAGATAAATTTATTATACCTGTCATTGATGAATTGTTGGATGAATTACATGGAGAAATTTACTTCACCAAACTGGATGTTCATTTGGATATCATCAAATTAGAATGAAGACTAGAGACATTCTGAAAACAACATTCATAACTCTTGAGTGTCATTATGAATTTTTACTCATGTATTTTTCCCTTACTAGTGCACCTTCCACATTACAAGGTTTCATGAATTCCATTTTCAAACCCTTTATTAGAAAATTTGTGTTAGTATTTTTTGATGATACACTAATCTATAGCAATTCTTGGAAGGATCATGTTCAACATGTTGATAGGGTGCTCAAACTATTGGAGGATAAACAATTATATGCAAAAATATCCAAATGTTTCTTTGGAGTATTGGAGGTGGAATATTTGGGTCATATTGTATCTCATGAGGGTGTTAAGGTAGACCCTAACAAAATTAAAGCCATTAAGGAATGGAAAATCCCAACAACCATAAAGTATATTCAAGGATTTCTCTGTTTTATAAGGTATTATCATAGTTTTGTTAAGAATTATGGGAGAATAGTAGCACCTCTAACAAGATTACTGAATAAAAATACATTTTCTTGGACTCCAGGAGAAGCTAAGACCTTTGAACATCTTAAAGAGGCAATGTGCCAAGCATCGGTCTTAGCTATGTCAGACTTCACAAAAACCTTTATTGTGGAATGTGATGCCTCAAGAAATGGAATTGGTGTTTCTTTAATGCATGAAGGAAGACTCATTTCTTTTGAAAGTAGTCCAATAAAAGGAAATTATTTATACAAACCTATTTATGAGAAGGAAATGTTGGAAATACTACATGCACTAAAGCAAAGGCACCCTGACGCCAGCCTAAGCTGCATATACCTCAATGATGTAGCCTAAGCCGCATATACCCACAATATGCAATTTACGATTGTATGTCACACTATGTGTGTCCCAAGATAAACACCAATATCAATGGTGAAAGCCCACTTTATCAAAGTTTAAGTCTTTAAGAGGAAATATATTCGGTTCTCTCTTAATCCTTATAACTCAACCCTTCGATTTATTTTATTAACCGCGCATGTCAACCATACCATGGTCTTCAGACTTTGGTTAAAACCCAAACTTAACCCATAAAACATTAATCCTGCTTATTTCTATTATAATTCCTATATAATAGAAATATCTCATAAACCACACTTAAACCTTACCTTTCTGCCATTCTACAAACCTTTGCACATACATCGATGCTCTCCTTAGTGCATTAAATCTCCACTGTCAATCTCATTCCTCGATCCGAAACTTATCACGTCGCTCGATCATTAACTACTCTGGACGATCTCCATTGTTGATCTGCTCCATCCGATCCAATGGTTGTTGCGTCACCCAATCACCAACAAGCTTGGCTTATCTCCTCCATTGATCAATCTCACTTGATCCAACGGTTATTGGGAAATATTGCGCAGATACTTGCATAACCGATATCAGATTGGAAGCACGCGAGAAAATTGGTTTTCTCTCTCCATAATTTGCTACGTGTCAGCAACTAAAGGTAATCGCATGAAATTTTGAAAGACCGCTTACCACCTTTAAGGCGCGTGAGAAACTACTTACCCCTTGCGAATACCACCCACATGCTCAATACGAAACTTTAAAGAACTCTGCTTAATAAAGAGTTATCACTTAATCTCTGTCATTCATCTTCTTGACTTCATTTTGCGCTACTTAATATTAGTTTTCTATCTCCCTTTCTCTCGTTCATTGATCTGACAAATCCAACGGTTCCTATACACTGTTACATTCTTTTGGTTCTTACTGTGTAATATCCCATTCGGCTTTCTGCCTGTGTATTTGTTCTCGCCTTACGATTTTCACTTGCTCTGATCTCGATCTTTGCTCGCGCCTTTATAATTCTTTCAATAATCCTTAGGTTTTTTTGGAACCCTTACAGTTATGCCTTCGCTGTGAAGGTTCTCTCCAACACTATATGTGCGCAAGCACGCTTCTTTATTACTCCTTCTCTGATTCTGCACACCTAGAACCTAAGTTACGCAGAATTACTATAGTCACACACACAATCTATAATTCAATTACATAGTACACATCATACAAACTCAGAATCGAGTAATCTGTATTAACAAACAAACATTTACACAGAAATTTCTTCCTCGGGCTGATCTTCTATATCAGTGGCCTTTCCTTCCCTTGCCTGTGGGCCTAACTGACTGACTGACTATTGACCTCTACCTCCTTACTATGCCTTCTAGGCTTACATTTATACAAAAGGTTCTTTTAACCAATTCTGATTCAGATCCTTAATCTACTGAACTAAGTCCTGAATATCCTCTAAGTCCACTTTTAACTCCAGTAATCCCTAAGAATCCTCTCTAGTTCCACAAATCATGACACCACTTTCTAGTCTAAGGCTTCTAATTGATTTCCAACTCTCTCGTCATCACTCATCATCACTCATGTTCTCCTACATTCAAGAGCATTTACAAATATCCTCACAATATCTAATTAATTCCTATTCTAATCACTCAAAACATTAATAATTACATACCTAGGAATCAAACTTCCTTGAAAACACAAGACCCCTTAAGTTAACTAGAACATAATGAAATTTCTAATTTGTATGCTCTTTTATCAAACTCCCAAGGTTAAAATAATCATGATCTCTTGATCATGTGCTTCCGACATTTGTCTTCCTATATCCCATACTTTGTTTTGCAATATGTCTTTGCTTGTTGTTGGTGTTTGTTGCTGTTCTCCAGGTTTCCACACTTTATATTGCTTTGCCCCACTAGCTATACTTTCACATTTTTTTGTTGTCTTTCTCTTTCTGCTGCTCCTTAGCCTTCTTACTGCTACTTTCTTCTGAGGTACCTTCATCATAAATCTTATTATTCTTTCAATCTCTATGTCCAATTTATCTTTTGATTGATAATTACTTTGCCATTTTTTGTTGTACTCTGTCCACTCATTTTCAAACTGTTGTTTACTGTCTTCTCTTTGAAGTTGTTGGTTTCTTACTACCGCCCTTTCATCCTTACCCTCTTGTTGCTTTCCAAACAACCTATGTTCCATATCTGTAAATTTACTTTCAAAAAGTAAATTATCCTCCAATTCCCCTTGTACTTGATTCCTCTCAAATACATTACTAAGTTGTTCATTAATTCGAGCATATTTTCCTTCCTCTTCCATCTTTACTTGGTTGCTCATATGTGCCAAATTTTCTCCAACATCTGCAACAAAACTTGCACTCACAAAACAATTATTAAAATGGAAAACATAAGGCCTCAGTGCGTCTTCTTCCTTTGGAAACATTTTAGTATGCTGCTCTGATTTTTCCTCCTCTATCATCACATCAGTATGTTGATTCCACCTCTCTAAATAATTCTCTAAAGGAATTTCGAAACTATTAGCAAGTCTCTCTTCCACACCATCTGCTTCAATGATGTCTTTCTGCTCTTGTCCACTGTAGTGAACTCCTTCCTCACCAAATACTCTAGTAATTCAAGTTCTCTGTGACACTTCATAAGTACTTCATCATCACTTATAATTCTTGCATTTATCCACAAATTATCAATTTGAAAATTACAAGGTTCAACAGTCTCAACTGTTGCTTCACATATCAGCTCTTTAGACTGATTTTCATCTCCTTCTTTCACGAGAAATTGTTTTTGGATTGTAACAGCTTCAAACATAAACGTATTACTAAATTCTCTCTGCTACAATAAATCATTGTTTTTCCCATTTAAGAGGCATTCTCCATCCTTCTTTACATCAGAGTATTCATCTTCTGAAAGATACTCTTCCATACTTTTGACAACTTCAAAATACTGCTTATCCTCTGCAAAACCTTCCTTTGTTAGTGACCAATCATCAGATCTCCTTTCTCCCTTTTCTAAATCTTTAGCATAGACTTCTTCTTTATTCACATCTTTCAGTAGATGTCCTTCTTCTTCAATACATTTTTCCTTGCTGTCTCTCTGTAACCCTTCTTCCAGAGCTATCCTTGTTTCATCATCTACATTAATATTCTCCTACATTTGTTCGTCATCAATAATATTAATAAAATTCATTATATTACCTCTCTGAGACAATATTCCTTCGTTTTTCATCAAAATAAGATCTTGATATTCCATTTCTATGACAGCCTGAAATGATTGTCTTCTCTCATTAAGTAACTCATCCACCAACTCTTCCTACTGTAACCACTCAAATTCTTCCTCTTCTGAGAAATTTTCTTTGTTACCTTTTACTTCAAGATCTTCATCCATCCTGAAGACATATTCACAAAGTTTCTTTTCTCCTGCAATACCTGCAATCATACACAAATTATCAGTTTTAAAAACATAAGACCTTGTGGTCCCACTTGATGCTTCAATCATCATATCTCCTTGTTGTCTTGAATTCTCACAATAATTCATAAGATCTTCCACAGATCTCTAGTATTCATCTTCAACCAGAACTTCACCCTATTCTACTTCACAAATGGAAACTTCCATTTCCAACTCAGTTTCTCTAAGTTCTTCCACCAGCCACTTCGCTTGCCTCTGTTGTAACCTTCTCTGTAACTTAGACCACTTCACTGTCTTTTTCCTCAAGACCAAACCTTGTATTTGGTTTTCCTCTAGTAACATCCTTAGTACATTGAGTTGTTCTTTTAACTCTGCAATCTCCTTTTCACGCTCTTCTTGACTCATTCTCTTGTCATTTACCTTTGCATCCTCCTTCTTCACTTTTCTTTTGATGTGATCTGCCTCAGAACCTGTGTTATCTCTGTTATGACTATCAGTAGTCATCTTCTATTCTATCTTCATGAGTTCCCCACTCACTTACTATGAGTTGCATTAAAGCCTCTGCAACAACAAGTCCTCCCTATTGCCACTTACCTCACCAAGCTCTCCTCTGTACCTGGTCTTTTGGTAAGCACTTGTTCTCTACTCTCTCGAACCTCTTTGAGCACTTCCCTCTGCTCCTACTAGGATTCAACTCATCTGCACCTTTTAAGAACACAATTTTCCTCTTGTATTTTAATCACAATGAAATACTAGGTTTTGACCACCTTTTCTTTCACTCAGAATTCTTACCAGCTTTCTTTATCCCTTAGAAATTCTACCCACATCCTCTGTGGAATTGCCTTTATGATCTTTCCATGAGCTACAACAAAACCTCTGTAGTAATAAGTCCCTCTTGCTACATGATACCTCACCAATCTTTTCTCCTCTGAGCTTAGTCTTTTGGCATCTCTCTAGATATTTCCTCTGGAACCAATTGAGCACTCCTTGCTCTAGGTTGCTGCAATCTTCTCACCTGCTATCTTCAAGACCTCTGCATGATCTTGCTCTACCATTCACCTGCACTTTGAATGTATTGTTATTTGTTTCCTTTGCATCTAAAAATCTGCTACACTTTATCTCTGTGTGCCTACTGTTTGTCATATTTAAAATATGATCTCCTCTTGCTTGCATACATACCTTCAAAACATAACTCTATTCTAAGTTTTCTCAAATAATTCTTACACACAGGATTTCCTTGTTCTGCTCTGATACCAAATGATGCTAGCCTAAGATACATATACCCCAATGATGCAGCCTAAGCCGCATATACCCACAGTATGCAATTTAAGATTGCATGTCACACTATGTGTGTCCCAAGCTAAACACTAATATCAACGGTGAAAACCCACTTTATCAAAGTTTAAGTCTTTAAGAGGAAATATATTCAGTTCTCTCTTAATCCTTATAACTCAACCCTTTAATTGATTTTATTAACCTCGCATGTCAACCACACCATGGTCTTCAGACTTTGGTTAAAACCCAAACTTAACCCATAATACATTAATCCCGCTTATTTCTATTATAATTCCTGTATAATAGAAATATCTCATAAACCACACTTAAACCTTACCTTTCTACCATTCTACAAATATTTTCACATACGTCGATGCTCTCCTTAGCGAGTTAAATCTCCATCGTCGATCTCATTCCTTGATCCGACAGTTCTCACGTCACCCAATCATTAACTTTTCCAGACAATCTACACCATTGATCTGCTTCGTCTAATCCAACAGCTATCGCGTCACCCGACCGCCAACAAGCTTGGCTGATCTCCAAGATTGACCAATCTTGCTTGATCCAATGGTTATCGCGCAATCTCACGCAGATACTTGCACGAATGATATTAGATTAGAAGCACACAAGAAAAGTGGTTTTCTCTCTCCATTGTTTGATATGTGTCAGCCGCTAAATGTAATCGCGTGAAATTTTGAAATACTGCTTACCACCTTTAAGGCGCGCGAGAAACTACTTACCCATTGCGAATACCACCCATGTGCTCAATACGAAACTTTAAAGAACTCGACTTAGTAAAGAGTTATCACTTAATCTTCGCCATTCATCTTCTTGACTTCATTTTTCACGACTTAATCTTAGCCGTCTATCTCCCTCGCTCTCATTCATTGATCTAATAGATCCAATGGTTCCTATGCACCGTTACGTTCTTTTGGTTCTTACTGTGTAATAGCCCATTCAGCTTTTTGCCTATGTATTTGTTCTCGCCTTACGATTTTCACTTGCTCTGATCTCGATCTCTGCTTGTGCCTTTATAATTCTTTCAATAATCCTTACGTTTTTTTGGAACCCTTACAGTTATACCTTCGTTGTGAAGGTTCTCTCCAACACTGTCTATGAGCAACCACGTAACACACTTCTCTGTTACTCCTTCTCTGATTCTGCACACCTACAACCTAAGTTACACAAAATTACTTTAATCACACACAATCTATAATTCAATTACACATTACACATCATACAAACTCAGAATCGAGTAATATGTATTAACAAACCAAAATTTACACAGGAATTTCTTCCTTGGCCTAATATTCTATATCAGTGGCCTTTCCTTCCCTTGCCCATAGGATTAACTGGCTGACTGACTCTAACTGACTAATTGCTGACCTCTACCTCCTTACTATGCCTTTTAGGTTTACATTTATATAAAAGGTTCTCTTTAACCAATTCTGGTTCAGATCCTTAATCTGCTGAACTAAATCATGAATATCCTCTAAGTCCACTTTTAAGTCCGGTAATCCCTAAGAATCCTCTCTAGTTCCATGAATCATGACACCACTTTCTAGTCTAAGACTTACAATTGATTTCCAACTCTCTCATCATCACTCATGTTCTCCTACATTTGAGAGCATTTACAAATATCCTCACAATATCTAATTAATTCCTATTTTAATCACTCAAAACATTAATAATTACATACATAGGAATCCAACTTCCTTGAAAACACAAGACCCCTTAAGTTAACTATAACATAATGAAATTGCTAATTTGTATGCTCCTGCATCACAACCTTACCTAATGAGAAGGCACTTCAAGGTAAAAAGAGATCATGATAGTCTTAAATACTTTCGGAATAAAGATTATCTTCAGAAGAGCAGCAAAAATGGGTCACAAATATGTTGGGTTATGACTTTGAAATCATCTACAAAAAGGGAAGCAAAATGTTGTTGTAGATGCACTCTCAAGAAAGTATGAGGATGTGGAAGAGTTTCTTTGTGCCATTTATCTTATCCAACCTGATTGGATAACAGAAGCAAGGGATGAATGGAAGAATGATGAAGGGGTGTATACACTCATACAAAAGTTTCAACAAGATCCTAGTACATATGATACATTTAGCTGGAAAAATTATTCAATATGGTACAAAGACCACTTATATCTTTGTAAGAATTCCCAACTCAAGCAAATTATTCTTTTGGAATTGCACACCTCCCCCTTAGGAGGGAACTCGATATTTTTAAAAACTTACGATAGGGTCAAGAAGGATTTTTTTGGATGGCCTTAAATCTGATATTCAGAAGTTTATGGAAGAATGTTTGGTTTTTCAATAAAATAAAGTTGAGACAATTAAGACCCCAGGTCTATTAAAACTTTTAGTCATTCCAAGTCAACACTGAGAGGAGATCTCAAAGGATTTTATCACAAGTTTACCCAAGAGTAAAGGAAAAAGTGTCATCGTGGTGGTATTTTATAGACTTACCAAGTATGTACACTTCTGTGCGTTATCTCATCCTTTTAAATCCAGTATTGTTTATACTGCATTTATGGAAACAATTCAAAAGCTACATGGAAACCCAAAGATTATTGTAAGTGACAGAGATCCCATTTTCACTTGAAATTTTGGACGAAATTATTTTCTTGTATTGGAACTTAATTAGCTCATAGCTCATCTTATCATCCTCAATCTAATGGAAAAACTGAGATTGTGAACAAATGTTTGGAAGGATATCTTTGTTGCTTTGTATCTGATAAACAAACACAATAGGTCAAGAGGTTACGTCTAGCTGAATGGTGGTATAAAACTTCCTTCCATACCACAACAAAAATTACTCCATTTATGGCACTTTATGGATATCATCCACCATCCATCACATCATATTTAAGAGAAAATTCTAAGGTTCAAGCAGTGAAATATCACATCGATCATCAACAACAAGTTCTCCAACTCTTAAAGGATAACCTTACTCTGGTGCATAATAAAATGAAACAAAAAGTATATTAACATCACAGTGAAAGAAGTTTTGGTGTAGGTGACTATGTATTTTCATGACTACAACCATACAAAAACATGTCCCTCAAGAAAGCTACGAAGAATAATAAATTATCACCCAAGTAATATGATCCTTACAAGGTGTTGAAAAAGATTAGTACTATGGAATACGAATTGGATTTGCTTGCATCTTCCTAAGTACACCCAGTTTTCCATCTTTCATGCTTAAAGAAGGTTATCATTGACAAGATCCCAATTCAAACAGTGTTGCCAAAACTTGACGAAAAAGAAAAAAATCATATTTGAGACTGAAGTAGTCAAGAAAAAAAACTCGATAGCTATGAAATCGATTAATTTCAGAGTATATCATTAAGTGGAATAACTTACTCATTGAATATTCCACATGAAAGGATGAGAATTTTATACATAAGCATCCAAAAGCACTCAAGCATTGAGGACAACACTTTTTTCAAGGAGAGGGGCATGTTTGGTCCCTATACTACTAGTGTATTCTCCTTATTATTATTGTTAGTGTAGCCCTTGTTGTTATTCTTGTGCCCATGTATCCCCCATGTTGTTATTGTTGTGCCCCATAGGATCCCACTATTGTTAGTGTTGTTCCCTTACATTATTATTGTTATGTAGGCTCTAATTATATTGTGACCCCTTAGACTCCTATATATACCAAGGAGGTCTTATCATTTGTATCACCTAACAATAGTTCATTTATGTGATGTAAAGTAGGTTTTCCCCTCAAATAAGTTATTTCTCAATTCGTTCATCTATCATTTCTTCTATTTTGTGAGTTGGTTTAATAACATCCTATAGCAAACCCATGCAGAATTGATTTCTTTTTAAAAAGATTGTTCTTTTTATACATGAGGAAAGAAAGGTGGTAGTAGAGGTAGTCCTTTTGAAGCTTGGAATATAATTATCCCCTCTCTAACTATAAAATAGGCACAAACATCCTTACCCTACCTTGAGACCCTAGGATTCTCATATCACAATTCTTTACAACAACAACAACAAAAACCTTGAAATAACTTGAGGAAGTAGCAGTAGGAGCCACGGGGGAGGTTTCAATAGAATGGAACCCACATACACCAACAGAATCCTTCAACATCCCCATGTCATAGATATCTTCCTAAGCCACCAGTGGATGGGATTCTTTGAAATATTGAAAGGGTAATGATGTTGAGATAACCCATGAATTTTCCATGGCCCTTCACTCTCAAGGAGAAGGCAGTTCCACCACTATTGCAAGGGTACTTTCCATCCATTTAAATGAAGAGATTATTAGCAAAGTGACCAGCATACCTCTAGGAGTCAAATGGGGCAAGGAAGATAGAACATAAGCCATCACAACTAAGAGAAGTTTCTTCCTCCCTGAAGAGAAGCATGTTGAAGACAAAACTGGAGTAAGAAGGGAGAGCCTCTCATAACGATGGTATGAATTTTCCGATAACATCCTCAACCACATGTCTTGTGAAGGGAGGTTTAGTGTTGTATATGTGTATCATAGGTGTATATATGAGGTTCCAAATAGAATTTCCCATTTCAAGCAGGCTCAATGTTCCACATTTCCTCCTTCATTCCATGATTGAAATGAGCCAGAGGGTGAGGAAAAGGAAGCACCAGTGCACTTCCTGTCATGGCCTCATAAGGCTCATTGTTATGAATTCCTTAATACACCTTAAGAGCCCTATTTTTTGGACTTATTTTGTGGACATGGATAGGGAGGTCTTCATTGAGACACAAGCCCAAACCCTGACACAACATTAAGATACCACAAAATCTAGTGTTGGATGTGAGCAAGAAGAAGAAGGAGAGGTTGAATAAATAGAAGAAGAGGCTGAAGTAAAAGTTGGAGAAGAGGTGAAAGAAGGAATAGGGGAACGAAAATTAGCAGAAGAGACCCTTGGAGAGCCCTCTATACCTCAGAAAAAGGGAAAACAAAGGTAGCAAATAAGCCTCTGAAAGGGGAATACAGAAGAAGAGGTGGTTGCTACTCTGAGAACCCTTAGCACACCTGTCAAACCCAAGATAAGGTAACCCTTGCAAGTTCCCTTATACTTTAAAATAAGAAAGAGCACCAAAATCAAAAAACAGAAGCATCAACCTTCCTCAACAGTCCCAATCACAATTGATGGATTACTTAGCCACCTAGAAGAGTAATTAGGATGAGAAAAAAGGAAAATTGAGGAGACCACCTCCCCTAAATCCAAGGGTAAATAACCTTTGACACACATGAGAAGGCCAACCATAGGGTATTCATAGCCAAGCAACTCAAGGCACAAATAGAGTTGCTACAAGAAAGAACAAAACTACTACAAAAACAATAGAATGTTACAGGAAAGAACAAAGTTTCTACAAGATGAAGAAAAATTGCCACAATAAGGGACAACAACGCCTCAAGAGGAGGGCTAAGGTCCACAAGGAATCTAAGAGCCTACTCCACATCTTGATCTTAGGTATTATTACAAATTTATTGAATGGTGAAGAATTATACCTACAAAGTTTGTAATTCCCCTCCTATTTGAGTTAGAAAAAGGGAGAGACAGAACTCACTAGTGGATGCAAATTACATAATCCAAGAGAGTAGAGGATGTGGGCCTCGTGGAGGAAATGGAGAGACAATATGGTAAGGAATTGGTTGACTTGAGGCTAAAGGAATCAGTGATGAAGGAGAAGTTGTAGTTAGAGAACAAGAGGTTGAGAAATTAAAAACAGGAAAACGAGGCACAACTTGCCACCATGGTAAGTTTGTCCATGGAGGCCATCCAATATAGGAAACCATCCAAATCATATGCTATATTCCTCAAATAATAATGGTTGTGATTCCAAATCAAAAAATTGGCACAATATGGCTCTCTACCATTTCAAGATTATAGGAGGTTCATTGACTTCTGCCAGTAGGTGACCATTGAGGATAGAGCCAAATTGGATCAATTCTATATGCACAACATGGTCCTCAAAGACATGAACTTTTGGAACCCCAACTCAAGATTGGGGGATGCACAACTAATGGAAATCGTCTCTTCCCTAACTTATGAAGAAACAATGGATGAGGAAGTAAAGAAGGTTATCACCAAAGAAGCAAGTGAGACCATATACATCAGAGCAGAGTTAATAAGCCCAAATTGGCCCCTCTCTACCTAGAAACACAAGAAAAAATCATCCTCCATTTCTAGGATACCTTTAAGTTTTTGGAGACTAAGAGCTTGCAGGATTTCTAAAGAAGATGGCATGGTCTGCCCCACCGTCTACATATAAGGGAATATCACTCCCATGAAAGGTTGAGGAATGCCCTAGAAAGGACCCCAATCTACAAAATAATTATTCAAAGGTTGAAAATCAATTGAATAGTGCTAAAACTTAGTCCTCCCTTGTTATTGGGCTTACAAGAGATAAGCGATCAAGTAGAGAAACAAAGGGAGCGGGCATCCATAGAGGGAAATGCAGGATTCTATCAACAGGAAGGCACGCCATCTGAGATGCCTTGGGATGTCAAAGAGGCCACCCGGGCCATGCATGAACTACGTATAAATGATTAAGTTGCTTAGAGGATGATAAAAACTTTCAGTCGGTGGTTGTTGATGGCTACCATCAAAAGGTATATTATAAGGTCATTTTTCCACCCTCCAGCCCATAATTTCTCCTTTTCTCACATTAATTAGCATATTTTTTACCATAATGTTTTTAATAGGAATACTAAATTATGTTTTTCATTCTTCATGGCCTAATGTGGTAATGTGCATGAAAAAGAGAAATTTTTACTACAATTATAATGCAAAGGCACACTGGAGGCATCCAGAGGAAGTGTAGGAGGCTTGTCCCTTGAATTTTCCCTCCTTTGACTTGAAGTGATCCCTAGAATCACTCATCTACAACTCAAGGTCTCGAGGTCTACTAGCAGCCAATGAAATCAAGTGAATGATAGGGAGATAGATACACTTTTCTTGAGATTTTGGAGGGAAGTAGCCCTCTTTCCAAGGAGGCTACCCCTAACTAATATTTGTATAAATTAATAAACCCAAGATCTCATTAGGATCTGAATTTTTGAAGCAAGGAGAGCTACGAAGATCCAAGTGCTCAAGCCTATCATTTCTATTCTTATTTGCATGATGTATCCAAAATCTATTTTGTGTTAATGAAGGTGTATATTGCTTCATATATAATTCTGTTATAGACGGTTGAGTCCCCTTAGGTAGGGCCCAACCCAGAGGCGCTAGTCCCTCTTTATGTATCTTGTTTATGCATTATTTTAGTAGCATAATTTCCTTCCTTGTTTGAGTAGAATTTTATTTTCTAGAAAATTGTGGTTGCATGTTTGATTACCACCTCTCTTGTGGGAAGTTTGGTTTAGGAGTCTACAACAAGCAGCCAAAAATATGTGGTTTTTTTCCTTTACAATTTGTTATGATTTAGCTCATTATCTCTTGCATACTTTTTTTTTTTCTGCAATCTAGGAGTTAAAATCATCTTTCTCAAGTTTTCATGTATGTGGGTTAGATTTATATTTTAAGGTGAATTAGTTCTTAATTAAATAATATCCTTCTTTGTTTTAATTCATAAAATTTGACTCATACTTTCTTGCTTAGTTTATTTTGCTGCAATTTGATCATCATTTTGAGTGCAAGAAAATCGATTGTTGTCGGTTTGTAGGTACTATCAATGGATTTTAGGGTTGGCAGACTCACTCTACATTCCCCTTGTCATCATCAACTCCTTCCTTGTCATCTTACACTTCCCTCAAAATTTTGCCACGAAGACCACATTTCTGGGTTATCTGAGGGACATTGTGTGCAATTGTTTTTGTGCAAGATGAGCCTTTGAAAGGTACTGGTCTAGGAAAAAGCCTCACACAACCCTCATATACCATTACCTACCCTTTCCCACCTTCAAACCACCTTTTTGGCCCTCAAGATGCTCACAAAATCAATAATGTAGCATCTTGTAGCAATCCCTAAAGTTGACCAAATTTACTCCAAAATCTTGATTTTTGTCTCTTAGGCTTGAATGATTACCCCTAGGCTTTGAATCCATGATTGAGGAAGACCCAAGACCACTTTGAACTGGCATTTTTCTCACTACAAGCACACTTCTACAATTAGGTTAGGTGATAGATTTCTAAATTGAATGATAATGATGATTTTCTTATGAAATGCATATGGGTTTTGTTACTCTAGCCAAGTCCCTTTCAACACATTGATTAAGAGGATGATTTTCCAATTCAAAGTAGATTAGGCATATTTATTTGAATTCATGCTCATAGGATTCAATTACAAAGTGTTGTTCTTGCATAGGATTAGTTTATTTTCAAAGAAACTTTTCATATTCTACAATTAGACCAATGATTCACATTCTTACAAGTAGCACAAGATTCATATTATGCAAGTAGACAAGTATTTTTCATTCCTATAATTAGCATAGCCTTCACATTCTTGCAACTAGGGTTAAACTTGACATTTAATGAATGGCACTTTCCATTTCTGCAAGTAGAGCAATTGTTCTTCATTCCTGAAATTAGAGTAGAACTTTATTTTTCATGTAATTCCCTTCCTTGAGCTAGCTAAAAGAGTGATATTTATATGCCTTGATCTGGTCCATTGCTTGGACGTGGCCTGAGTGGAACTTGACCTACTGTGCATACAACATTATCACCTCTTAATTTTGTGCAAACCCTGGGTTGATAATTAAAGTTGGTAGCCTTGGGAGTCTCAACGATCTTGTTGAGATAATGGGGCTCATCAATTAATTTTATTTTTATTTTCAATAATAGTTTACAATTGACAAATATGTGGTGTTTACAAATTGTTTCTTGGTTTTTTTCTTTACATTCATTGCATCCTAGGAACATATCATTGCATATTTGTTACAAAAAAACAAGAATGTCATTATACTTGAATAGGCCACTTCTAGTATTTGGTGTATTTATTTGTTTTCAACTGTGTTTACTTTCCTGAATTGTGATTTATTATTCCATGCAAGTGTGGTATGTTTAGTCAAATCACTGACCTATGAAAGTATATTTATATTGCATTTTGACAACCTTTATATTACTATAACTTCAAGAAGCATAACATATTGCACTAGCATATATTGTGCACGACAGTTCGCAAGTTCCAAACAAACCTTGTATTAACAATTTAAATGTAAAACTAATTAGTTCTTCACTAAGATAATTAGAAATAATTGAAAATACCATCATTTTTTGCACCATTTCCAAGGAACTATCAATAGTATAGTCAATTGTGTCAAATTGTATGTAAATTTATGTGTTGATTTTTAAATTTCAAGACTTTCAATTATTCTGACCTTTTACTTTTCTTTCAGTATGACTTGTTAGATACCTAGGAGTAGATACCAACTTGGAATATTTATCAAGAAAACCCTCCACACTAACATTGTAGGGAATTCACATGAGGGAGAGGAAAAAGGTCAGACGGACTACTTGACACAACCAATAGACTCTCTTGCCAAGAAAATTCTTGGATCTTCTACTTCCATTGTACAAGGCCTTGCTAGAAAACTGGGATTTGGATAGATCTCTGATACAATATAAAATTTGTCTTCTAATAATCCATCTTTATATCTCCTTGGGCATATCTCTCTGGAGAATGAAAACTACCATATTGAAAATCATTTTAATGATCAAAACACTCAAAAAAGTGAACAATGTCCTTCTTAGGAGAATTACAACCTTGAATACAAGAGATTTCACAAATCTTGGAAGGCACCCTCAGAAATAGAAGACACTCCTTGTTGGATAGGTAAATCCCCTCTACGGATAGAGGCGATCCCCACTAGCCCAACAGGGGTCTAGCAACAATCAAACAATGCTACACCGCAGGTTCCTAGTTGTAATTAACAAG
>APFE030760221.1:24092-34843 GCA_000404065.3 Pinus taeda | reverse complement strand
ATTTTATTAACAGACGCGATGATCCATTTAACTTAGGCAAAGAGGGTTTTTAGCCATTTTTGAGGAGCATGAGTATGGGTGAATGTGGTTTATAGCACAGTAGGGAGATTGACATGATGGCAGTGACATTTTACTGTGTAACACTCCTTAAAAATAGAAGGCATGCCATATTGTTAAAGAATAACCTAACCCCTTAGGATTCACCATCACATAAACGGATTAGGATTCTAAATTAAAGAATATTGTTCATTCAACGCTACCAAACTTTCATGGTCTCTCTAAAGAGGATCATTACCTTCCTTTTTGAGATTGATGTCCTTTATCAAAGTTGTGATTATGTAACTAACACTCACTAATTGAGCTCTTTCCTGCTACACTAAATATGAAACATTACATACATTGGCTTATGGGCCTCGACCAAGGTAGCATTGGCTTATGGGAATAAATGAAGAAAAAATTCTTGGAAAAATACCAAAATTATTATAAAGCCAAGGAAATAAGGGAGGAAGTATTTAGAGTAAACCAAGAAGAAGACAAGAGTCTTTAAGATTATGTCGAGATATTTAATTACAACCTACAAAAAGCAAGGAAAGAAGGTTTAACCTCTAAGACACCCCAAGTGCATGGATCTCCTCAACCTTATGAGTGGAGGATATGTTTCTCAGCTAGAATATGGTGACATTATATAAATTTGTTTAAGATATACTCGAGGAGCATCTAAAGCAGTAAAAGGACCCCGAGAAATTATGGAAATAAATACTAGAGTTGTTGCAAATTGAGTCACCAAAGTTGAGCTAGCGAACTTACTAGAAAAAATCAAAATTTCCCTGTTAAGTTCCTTAGGTTCTCACTTGGATCTATTAAAGTCTAAAAGGGAAGAGGAAACAGAAGTAGCTCTAGATAGCTTTTGTCCAAAATGTACAAAATGACATTTCTCAAGGAATGTCATGTGAATTAGGTGGATATTTGCACTATATGTTCGAATGACCATAACACCAATAGATTCCCATCTCTTCCTGATTTGAATATTGTATGTGAAGAAGCAGAAGAGAAAGAGAAATTGTACTTCATTTCTCCAAAGAAGCCATGGTAGCCTAATCATCCACGTATGGTCTAAGGTTAATCTTAATTTTACAATAATTATTATTGGACTAACCCTTTTACGCAATAAACTTCATAACCATGGAGTCTTCCAACATAATCATGGGCTCCTCCTCCCCCACACCATCTTTGGCAACTAGGGTTGAAGAATCCAACCTATGGACCATCTCAACAAGATATCATACAACCACCCATGCAACTCCTTCCTCATCCACAATTGCAAGTACCCATAGCTAACCCTCCTAGACCTCAATTTCCTACAAAACCAATCCCTAACCTGAATAATGGGAAGGCAACTTAGCCTACACAAGTTGCAACCACTTATCCTACCTACTCTATCTCCATCATAGATTACAATGATATTCATTTGTGATCTAGGAGGACCCTAACCAAAAACTAACCTTGATTTTTTATTGAAGATCTAAATAAAGAGGTTTGGAATGAAGAATTAAGACACGAATCAACTCCTAAACTTCCACATCCAAAACCTCAGATTCTACCTTACCATGAAATATTAAGCTAAGAGAAGCCTTTTTCTCAACCAAAATTTGATATCTAGGGGGAACTCAAAAAAGTGAATGTAAAAAAACCACTACTTCAAGCCATCAAAGATGTGCCCATTTATTCTAAAGCAATTAGGGAACTTTGTTTGAGGAAACTTGGGAGAAAGAGGAAAGACACCCATACTATCCATGTTATGGGGAAATTATTATAACTAAGTTATGGAAAGGGTCCCGGAAGCTAAGTAGGCTAACCCTGGAAACCTAGTGGTTAATGTGCAGATTAATGACATTGTTATTCCTAACACATTAATCGATTTGGGTGCTTCCATTAATGTCATGATGCGTGAAATTATGGAAGCCTTAGGACTCACTAGTCTTAGGTAGACCCCCACCATACTGCAACTTGTTAACAAATTCACCATTAAACAAAAAGGATATTAGAGGATGTAGTAGTTCAGTGGATTCAAGGGAATACCCTACATATTTCATGATTTTGCAACCCAAAACCTCTTTGGGTGAGCATCCTTTGATATTAGGCAGAATTCGGTTGGTTGTTTTCAATGCTTACATTGGTTGTAGGTTAGGAAACATGGTCATCTCACATGGGACATATACAAAACAATTGAACATTTATCCTTTTAATAAGGCCAATATAGATTCAGAAATACCCATTTGGATTGAAGAGGAGGATAATGATGAAGATGGAGAAATTTGTCAAGTCCTCTCTATAGATCAATACTTGGCTATGCATGAGAAAACAAAGGATGATGAAATCAATGATTTCATATCTTCCTCTTCTTTCTCAAACCATGCACACACTCTCGATCATATTTTTCACCCTAAGATACAAGCCTTTATTACCTCAACAAACACTTCACCTATAGAGAATGAGCCTTTAGTCGAAGAAGATTAGGATTCCACTATGGAATCATAGAAATTGGCCCTAGTTGAACCTTGAACATCAACTGAGGATTGAATGAACAACAGGAGGAGCATTTGATCAAGGTGCTAAGAAAATAGAAGCATGCCTTCGCTTGGGATTACTTTGACATGAAGGGGACCCATCCTAAATTTTGAACACATTATATATATATATATATATATATAAAGGAAGGATCTAGACCCATTTTCCAACCCTAACATTGGATGAATCCACCATTGAGAGACATAGTAAAGGAGGAACTACATAAATTTTTTGCATTTGATTTTATTTAACTAGTTTTTGATAGTCGATGGTTCTCTCCTCTTGTTGTTGTACCCAAGAAAATTTTGAAACGGAAAATTTTTGTAGATTATCGAGAACTTAAAAAGGAAACCCAATGAAGACAATTTCCCACTTCTCTTCATTGACCAATTCCCAGATACCTTAGTAAGAAAGAAATATTTTTCTTTCCTCAATGGGTTTAGCAGCTATAACCAAATCCAAATTGCACCTAAAGACCAAGATAAGATCACATTTACTTATCCATGGGGAACATTTTCATATCAAGTCTTACCATTCGGATTGTGTAATGCCCCTGCCACCTTTTATCAAGTTGTAATCAAGATATTCTTTGATTTGATACATGCTTGTGTGGAAATATAAATGGACGATTTCACGACTTATGGTGATGTGTTTGATGAGGAACTAGCTAATTTGGAGAAAACATTAACAAGGTGTAAGGAATTTATTGTGCCACTTAGAAATTTAAAATGAAAAATGATATTAACTAATGGAATTGTGTTAGGAAATCATATCTCAACAAAAGGTATTCAAGTGGATCCAAAAAATATCAAGGTAATATTAAACTTTCCCACTACTCATTCACAAAAATAGGTACGCAGTTTCCTTGGACATGTTGGTTACTACCAATGTTTCATTAAAAGAAATTCACAAATTTCTCATGCATTATTTGCTTTACTAACTAAAATTCTAAGTTTATATGAACAAAAAAATTCCAACATGCTTTCAGGGAGTTAAAGTCCAAAGTGTTGGGGAATCTAGTCTTAAGAGGACCTAATTTTTCCTTCCCATTTCATATTTCCATGAATACCTTAGATACTACCATAGGAGCTATATTAGGATAGTTTGAAAAAGGAAACAAGTATGCATTCTAATATGTAAGTAAGTATCTCTCGCCAGTGGAACTAAACCATATGACAACTAAAAAGGAGTTCCTTGTGGTTATCTATGCGATCAATAAATTTCGACATCACATTACAAGTTATCCAGTAGTATTACATACTAACCATGATGTTATCAAGTATTTAATGAATAAACCAATGATTAATGGCAAAGTTACTAGATGGTTATTGTTATTACAAGAATATGATATCACCATTCTAGAAAAACTAGGAAAAGGTAATGGTGTGGTTGATTTTATCTCTAGACTCACATCTAATGAAAATGAGCCCCTAGTAGAAGGTTACACTACAAGGAAAATACCTTCTAGAAAAGGTTATAATGGAGGTTTTTAGTGTTATTAAATTGGCAAAAATTGTTAAAAAAAACATATGCTAAAACATTTATTTGTGATAGCATAGGTTTTAGCAGAGATTATAGCAGAACTTAATCACAATTGAAAAAATATGGGTGGTCGAAGGTTTTAGCGGATTTTTTTTTGTGGTGCACTTCATGGAACATGTAGCACCTATGTGCTACATATATAAATGCATTGGGAAGCATACATATATAAAAGAATTGATATGTTGAATGCAAAAAATGTCAGTGCCTGAAATGTATACCACCCTGGGGCGTTCTTTTAAGGAATGACATTGGGGCACACAAAAAATAATTGCAGTCCTAGTGCTTTTGTTTAAACTCACAATGTTGATGCATATTATTTGTATAAATGCACCAATGTGTTATTCATATAAAAGGACTGGTACTATTAATTTTAATAATGCATTGGGGATTGAAATAATATTTTGCAGAATCGGGTTGTTATATCTATGAAATCACTAGTGTGTTAAGAATTACAATGCACCAAGACATTAATTGCAAACAATATCAGTTCTTGAAGAACTAAACACCTTGGTGCTATCGTTTTCGGAAAAGAAATTGGTCATGCAAAAAGATGTCGTCACGGTGCTTTTATATAACATAATGCACTGGTGCATTATTATGTTGTCGAGGCACCAGTTTTTTGTATGATATTTTCTCTTTTTTGTAAAAATTGATCTATGATGGTGCAATTATTGTAATCTTTTAAATATGTTATTCATCGAAAAAATGGCATATATCTTATAATAGTATTCATATAAATTAAAATTTGATAAGTGCATTTTTATATGATGTTTGGATTAATTTTTTATATTATCAGATTTCGCATCTCTTCATTATAATGTTTAATCATCCATATATTTAATTAGTAGTGTAACATTTCACAGCGACATTAGATGACACAATAAAATAAATTAAAATGTATTTTACTACATATCAATAAGAGGCTCTTTGTCATACAAAATGGGATTGTTATTGGTAACCCCTTGTCTTTCAATTGGGACACTATGTCCATTACATTAATCAAAATGTCTGATTTTCACAGACAATTATTTCAAAAAATACAACATGTTGCATTGATATCCAAATAGATCATCATTATTCATTGGAATTGTTGTCAATCCTTGAGCTACCTCCATGACTTGGGTTATTTGGAGGAATGTTTTGTTGATTGCATCAATTTTTTTCGTCTTCTTGATCTTGTTCCATATGCAAACATAAAAATAAAGTGTAATGAGTGTATTTATGATGGTCTGGTGCAGGTGTAAGGGATAATCGTTCAAATCCAGAAACTATTTCCTCAAGTGCAGGTAGAAGTTCTTCTTCAATTTCCTTTTTAGTTTAAGTCATCTGCCTCCAAACTTAGATATTCTACTAAAACAGCAAAATCGCTAAAATTACTTGAAAATTAGCAGAACTTCACTTACCCCGGAACCGAAAGGAAAACAACACCGTTGTTCATAAACTTCTCGCATCCGCCTTTCTCCCAACCTTTATCGCGTTAATTCTCCACCATCGATCCTCTTTCTTTAATCCGACAGTTGGCGCTTTCCCCGCTTGCAAACTAGCCGGGTGATCCTCCACCATTGATCAGGCCCGCTTGATCCAACGGTGGACGCTTAATATCGGGTGGAATTCTTGTCGGTGTTTACAAGTTGAGAGTACATGAGAAAAGCAGTTTCTCCATGCTACGTGTTGACTGCTAAATGGAATCGCATGACTATCCCAAAATATCGCTTACCTCCTTTAGCCCATGTGAAAACAAATTTCACCTATAAAGACCGCTTTACTCCTATGTTTAACTTCGGCGCTTGTTTGCACGCGACTACCATAGATCTAATGGTTCTATCGATCAGACGATTCTAGGCTTCTTCGGGCTCCCTCGCGAATTTATCAGACTATTTTCCTTCTGTTATTATTTTAGCGCTTCTGTCAGGTTTAGCTCTTCTCTATGGAATTCGGAGCTTGGCTAATTAAAGCTCTGTGGTTCTAAACACATTCGATTTAACTTAATACACAGTGAATGAGGAATTAAATGAGATAATACCATAATACACAGTGAATGAGGAATTAAACATGATAATACCAGATCATACAGAACTCTAATTTTACAGGCCAAACTGGAATTCAACAATACACAGAGATATTTTGAAGGAATTCAACCTCTGAGATTTAACCTTTCATGCATAGAATACATAGAAATACTTATATATTTCAATTCTTTTACAGTCTAATTCTCCGTAGCCAAATCCGGCCAAATCCCCTTACAATAGTTCAAAACTTACATAAAATACCTTACATTCAACAATCTGATCCTCAATCAATTGATCGAATCCATCTAATCCCAGATAAATACCTAAACCGCATGATATTCTCCTTGAGAATCTAAACTAAGTCTGAACTACTTGGATTAATTACAAAATCAATTCAAATACCTATATTCTAGTTCAAATCCTATCTAGAAAAATTTGTAAAATGACAACTAAAGGACCCCACTCCTTTGCTTGTAAACTTTTTTTGGATTTTTGGAATAAAAATGAAGCCTTTTATCTTCAAGCCTTGTGCTCCTGCATCAGACTCCTGAGAGCAAAATTCTTCATGGGCTCCTGTCCATGAGCTCTTCTACAAAACTGCCCAACTTTTGTAGCATGGCATCTGTCACTTGGGTAGCATCAACAATTGGTTGATATTTCCACTTAATCAAGTACTGAAAATAATCCTGTCCCCTTGTCCTTTTAAACACTCTCTTATCCAATATCTTCTCTGGCTGCAATACCTTTGTTGTAGGTAACTATTTTACCCAATCCACCTCTTGTTCTTCCTTGTCTTTTGTTTTATCATCTTCCTGTCCCTTTTCATACCTGTACAAATCAGCAACATTGAAAATTGGAGATATTCCAATACCAGGGCATAATTCAATTTCATATGAATTTGCATAAAATTTCCTTAAGACTCTACATGGTCCAATTTTCTTAAATTTTAACTTGTTATACTCCCCTTTTGGAAATATTTCCTTCCTTAGGTGTGCCAAAACCAAATCTTCAACTTCAAAATTAACTTCTCTCTTCTTCAAATTTTCTCTATTCTTGTACTTTGTGTTGTTGTCCTGTAACTGTTGTTTTACCTGTTCATGTATTGCTTGAATTTCTGAAGCAAAATATTCTCCTCAAGCACTCCTCATTTCAGCTTTACCCAAATATCTTAATTCAAACACTCCTCTTGGGTGTATTCCATAAACTATATGGAATGGAATCTGCCCTGTACTCCTGTTAGGAGAATCATTATAAGCATATTCAGCCTGTGCCAAAACTTTATCCCACTTTTCCGAATGTTCACCTACAAGACTTCTCAGAAGATTACCTAAGCTTCTATTTAAAACTTCATACTGCCCATCATTCTGAGGATGATAAGCAGAACTGAAACTCAGTTTAGTACCAAGTTTCTTCCACAAGGTCCTCCAAAAATGACCAACAAATCTGGTGTCTCTGTCTGAAACAATGCTCTTATGTAACCCATGCAACCTTACAATTTCCTTAAAGAATGAATTAGCAATATAAGTAGCATCACAAGTTTTATAACATGGAATAAAATGTGTCATTTTTGAAAAAATCTGTCAACTACTACATAAATTGAATCATTGTCTCTCTGAGTTTTTGGTAAACCCAAAACAAATTCCATACTTACCATATCCCAAGGTCTATTTGGAGTAGGTAATGTAACATACAAACCTATGTTTTGGCTCCTTCCCTTTGCATACTGATAGACTTCACAATTCTTCACATACTTTTTCTGCTTCAGATCTCATCTTTGGTAAGAAATAAAACTGGTTCAAATGCTCATAAGTCTTGTCTACACCAAAATGTCCTCCAAGTCCACCACTATGTTTCTCCTTGATCAAATTTTCTCTCATAGAACAATTTGGTATGCACAGCTAATTTCTTTTAAACAGCAGTCCTTCTTGCAAGAAATAATCCAGTCACTTACTTCTATCTAACAAAATAGGATTCTTACAAGCTTCAAATGCCTCTTTAAAATCTAAATCTTCCTCATATAATTCCTTGAGAAAATCAAAACCCAACACTTGAATTTGACTTTCTTGAACTAAAATACTTTTTCTACTTAAGGCATCTGCTACTTTGTTTGATTGACGAGTTATATGTTTTAATACAAAATTAAAACTTTGAAGATATTCTACCCATTTTTCATGCTTCTGATTAAGCTTTGGTTGTTGTATAATGTACTTCAATGCATGCTTGTCTGAATAAAGTACAAACTCCTTAGACATCAAGTAATGTCTCCACTTCTTCAAAGACTACACCACTGCATAAAACTCCTTCTCATAAGAAGAATATTTCTTCTTTGACTCATTCAGTTTTTCACTGAAATAAGCTACAGGTCTGTCCTCCTAACTTAAAATAATTCTAATGGCTTCTCCACTGGCATCACACTGCACTTGGAAAGGTTTATTAAAATCAGGCAAAATCAAAATAGGTTTCTCAGTAATCTTTCTCTTCAACAGCTGGAAGTTCTTTTCAACTTCAGCGGTCCATTTAAATGGTTGTCTGTCAATAATATAAGCATTAATCTTACTAAAATTCCTTATGAATTTCCTATAAAAACTAGCAAGACCGTTAAAAATTCTTACCTCAAAGACACGTTTTCAAGAAGGCCACTCCATGATTGCCTTGATCTTCTTTGGATCCATCTTTAAGCCATCAACAGAAACAAAAAAACCCAAATATACCAACTCTTCCTTCATGAATGAACATTTCTTTAAATGCAACAGTAACTTCTCTTGTTGTAGCCTCTATAAGACATAATTCATATGTCTCACATGTTCCTCTTTTGATCTGTTGTAAACTCATATATCATCTAGGTATACTATTACAAATTTACTAATAAATTCTTTCAAAACTTCATTCATGAGCCTCATAAATGTACTAGGAACATTTGATAACCCAAAAGGAATTACCATCCATTCATACAATCCTTCATTTGTCTTAAAAATAGTTTTCCACTCATCCCTCTCTAATTCTGATTTGAGGATAACCACTTTTTAAGTCCAACTTTGTAAAATATCTTATTCCACTCAAACAATCCATCAAATTTTCAATTCTAGGTAAATGAAATATGTACCTGATTGTTATCTTGTTGATGGCTCTTGAATCAGTGCACATTCTCCAGCCTCCGTCTTTCTTTAGACTTAACATTTTTGGCACTGCACAAGGACTCAAACTCTCTCTAATCAATCCCTTATCTAATAGTTCCTGACCCTGTTTCCTGATTTCTTCATTCTCTGTGGGAGTCATCTTCTAAGCCGCTTTATTTGGTAGATTTTCTCCTGGAATCAAATTTATATGATGATTGATTTTTCTAATGGGTGGTAACTCATCAGGCAAATCATCTACAATGATATCACAATAATTGTCCAACATCTCTTGAATTTCAATTGGTAAATCAAAAACTTTAGTGGAAGTAATTATTACCTTAAGTTTGCAAATCAATGCAAAATTTACCTCCTCCTCTTCAATCTAATGCAAGTACTCCTTTCCACTCAGCAATAGAATCTTTGGATCAGACTTTCTCGATGCATTCTCTTCTTCCATAGGAATCAATGTATGATTGACACTATCTTTACTAAATTTGTATGGATTCTTTTTTCCATCATGCATAGCTCCTCTGTCATACTGCCAAGGTCTTCCTAGAAATATGTGACACACATCCATAGGCATCATATCACACAGAATTTTGTCTCTGTATTTTCCCAACTACAACTCCACTTCACACTGCTCATTCACTAACAACTGATATCCCTTTTGAAGCCATGACACTTTGTAAGGGGTTGGATGTTTCTTTGTTTTCAATTTCAACTTCTCCACCACTTCTGTAGAGAATAAATTATCCGTACTACCACTATCAGTTGTCATCTGACAACATTTCCCTTGAACCTTGCACACAGTCCTAAACAAGGTCTTTCTCTGTGCTGGTTCAACAATTTCCTTTGTTGGATTTAACAAAACTTTGTTGACTACCAAAGATTCCCCTTTCTCTGGTACATTTTCCTCTTCTATTACCTTTGTTGCTTCCTCTTCAGTCTTAGCAACAATTGCATTTCTCTGATTTATTCCTATATTTTCTAGGCACTCATAGGCTCTGTGTCCCATCTTGTTACATTTGTAACATTTGATTTCTCTTCCTCTACCTTTTCTTCCTCTTCCTCTGGAAGAACTCCCTCTGCCACTTGCATCACCTCTTGTGGGTGCATGCTGATTTGAGCTGCTACTAGCCCCATCTTTAGGTGTTGTAGACCTTCCTCTACCACCTTGACTTCCCCTTCGTCGGAAAGTACCTCTATTTCTGGCAGATTGCTTCCTCATGAGTTTTTCTTCAGCCTTCAATATCATCTGATAAGCCTCTTCTACTATATTAGGAGACAATACACTTATCTCATCTTGAATCTCCATTCTGATACCATTTACATATCTTGCAACCTTCTCATTTGTATCTTGAATTTGTCCAGCTCTTATGCTCACTTTATAGAATTTCTGTTGGGTCCCTATAATACTAGTGATTACCCCATTACTATTGTAGTTATACCCCTTATTTATATTGTTGTGCCCCTATTACCTACATATTGTTATTTCTATGCCCCATAGAATCCCTCT
>APFE030760221.1:4204-21375 GCA_000404065.3 Pinus taeda | reverse complement strand
TTCTTACCTCAAAGACACGTTTTCAAGAAGGCCACTCCATGATTGCCTTGATCTTCTTTGGATCCATCTTTAAGCCATCAACAGAAACAAAAAAACCCAAATATACCAACTCTTCCTTCATGAATGAACATTTCTTTAAATGCAACAGTAACTTCTCTTGTTGTAGCCTCTATAAGACATAATTCATATGTCTCACATGTTCCTCTTTTGATCTGTTGTAAACTCATATATCATCTAGGTATACTATTACAAATTTACTAATAAATTCTTTCAAAACTTCATTCATGAGCCTCATAAATGTACTAGGAACATTTGATAACCCAAAAGGAATTACCATCCATTCATACAATCCTTCATTTGTCTTAAAAATAGTTTTCCACTCATCCCTCTCTAATTCTGATTTGAGGATAACCACTTTTTAAGTCCAACTTTGTAAAATATCTTATTCCACTCAAACAATCCATCAAATTTTCAATTCTAGGTAAATGAAATATGTACCTGATTGTTATCTTGTTGATGGCTCTTGAATCAGTGCACATTCTCCAGCCTCCGTCTTTCTTTAGACTTAACATTTTTGGCACTGCACAAGGACTCAAACTCTCTCTAATCAATCCCTTATCTAATAGTTCCTGACCCTGTTTCCTGATTTCTTCATTCTCTGTGGGAGTCATCTTCTAAGCCGCTTTATTTGGTAGATTTTCTCCTGGAATCAAATTTATATGATGATTGATTTTTCTAATGGGTGGTAACTCATCAGGCAAATCATCTACAATGATATCACAATAATTGTCCAACATCTCTTGAATTTCAATTGGTAAATCAAAAACTTTAGTGGAAGTAATTATTACCTTAAGTTTGCAAATCAATGCAAAATTTACCTCCTCCTCTTCAATCTAATGCAAGTACTCCTTTCCACTCAGCAATAGAATCTTTGGATCAGACTTTCTCGATGCATTCTCTTCTTCCATAGGAATCAATGTATGATTGACACTATCTTTACTAAATTTGTATGGATTCTTTTTTCCATCATGCATAGCTCCTCTGTCATACTGCCAAGGTCTTCCTAGAAATATGTGACACACATCCATAGGCATCATATCACACAGAATTTTGTCTCTGTATTTTCCCAACTACAACTCCACTTCACACTGCTCATTCACTAACAACTGATATCCCTTTTGAAGCCATGACACTTTGTAAGGGGTTGGATGTTTCTTTGTTTTCAATTTCAACTTCTCCACCACTTCTGTAGAGAATAAATTATCCGTACTACCACTATCAGTTGTCATCTGACAACATTTCCCTTGAACCTTGCACACAGTCCTAAACAAGGTCTTTCTCTGTGCTGGTTCAACAATTTCCTTTGTTGGATTTAACAAAACTTTGTTGACTACCAAAGATTCCCCTTTCTCTGGTACATTTTCCTCTTCTATTACCTTTGTTGCTTCCTCTTCAGTCTTAGCAACAATTGCATTTCTCTGATTTATTCCTATATTTTCTAGGCACTCATAGGCTCTGTGTCCCATCTTGTTACATTTGTAACATTTGATTTCTCTTCCTCTACCTTTTCTTCCTCTTCCTCTGGAAGAACTCCCTCTGCCACTTGCATCACCTCTTGTGGGTGCATGCTGATTTGAGCTGCTACTAGCCCCATCTTTAGGTGTTGTAGACCTTCCTCTACCACCTTGACTTCCCCTTCGTCGGAAAGTACCTCTATTTCTGGCAGATTGCTTCCTCATGAGTTTTTCTTCAGCCTTCAATATCATCTGATAAGCCTCTTCTACTATATTAGGAGACAATACACTTATCTCATCTTGAATCTCCATTCTGATACCATTTACATATCTTGCAACCTTCTCATTTGTATCTTGAATTTGTCCAGCTCTTATGCTCACTTTATAGAATTTCTTTGTGTATTCCTTCATAGACCTATGTCTAAGATTCTGCATCTGTCTAAATATTTTTTGTTGATAATCACTTGAAAAAACTTACCTTTCAACTTTGCCACCATCCTGTTCCAAATTTTAATTGGTTGTTTACTAAGTCTTCTTCTTTTTGCCTACACTCCATCCCACCAAAGTGTTGCATGTCCTTTCAATTTTGTGACACCAAACTTCACTTTCTTTCCTTATTTTGTTTCTTCATAATCGAATAATTTCTCCATGTCATTAATCCAGTCTATCAATTCCTCAGGGCTTAAACTTCCTGTATAAATTGAAAATTCAAGTCTGGGTTAGATGTGGATCTCGATGCTGACTTAAAGAATCTCATTTCAGGAGTTACATCTATAGGTTCCTCTTCTTCTGCAGCTCCAACTTTAGGCTCACTGACATCTTCAACATTTGCATCTCTTGCCATTTCCACTGCTTCTAATCTAGCTTGTATCTGTTGCAAAGCTTCTAATACTTCAGCATTTGCAACTGGTCTTCCTCTTCTTCGACCACCACCTCTTCCTCCAACTCTGAAAGCCATGTTAGATTTATTTTTCTGATCCTTGAGATCTTGTTCAATGTTAGTAGGCTGCTATGAACCACAAATGGTGGTCTGGTTGCAGATGTAAGGGATAATCGTTCAATTCCAGAAACGATTTCCTCAAGCGTAGGTGGAAGTTCTTCTTCAATTTCATTTTTAGTTTTAATCATCTGCCTCCAAACTTAGATATTCTACTAAAACAACATAATTGCTTAAATTACCCGAAAATTAGCAGAACTTCACTTACCCCGGAACCGAAAGGAAAACAACACCACTATTCATAAACTTCTTACATCCGCCTTTCTCCCAACCTTTATCGCGTTAAGTCTCCACCGTCGATCCTCTTTCTTCAATCCGACAGTTGGTGCTTTCCCCACTCGCAAACTAGCTGAGTGATCCTATACCGTTGATCAAGCCCGCTTGATCCAACGGTTGACACTTAATATTGCATGGAATTCTTGTTGATGTTTATCAAGTCGAGAGTACACGAGAAAAGCAGTTTCTCTATGCTACATGTTGGCTACTAAATGGAATCGTGTGACTATCCCAAAATACTACTTACCTCCTTGAACCCACGCGAAAATAGATTTCGCTTATAAAGACCGCTTTACTCTTATGTTTAACTCCAGTGCTTGTTTGCACACGACTATCATAGATCTAACGGTTCTGTCAATCAAACAATTCTAGGCTTCTTCGGGTTCCCTTGTGAATTTATCAAACTTTTTTCCTTCCACTATGATTTTAGCGCTTCCGCCAGGTTTAGCTCTTCTCTATGGAATTTGGAGTTTAGCTAATTAAATCTCTATGGTTCGAAACACATTCGATTTAACTTTATACATAGTGAATGAGGAATTAAACGCGATAACACCATATCATACAGAACTCTAATTTTACAGGCTAAATTGGAATTCAACAATACACAGAGATATTTCGAAGGAATTTAACCTCTGGGATTTAACTTTCATGCATAGATTACACAGAGATATAGAGATATTTCAGTTCTTTTACAGTCTAATTATCCATAGCCAAATCCCCTTACAATAGTTCAAAACTTACATAAAATATCTTACATTCAACAATCTGATCCTCAATCAATGGATCGAACCTATCTAATCCTAGATAAATACCTAAACTGCATGATATTCTCCCCGAGAATCTCAACTAAGTCTGAACTACTTGGATTAATTACAAAAGCATTCAAATACCTATATTCTATCTCAAATCCTATCTAAAAAACTTTGTAAAATGACAGCTAAAGGACCACACTCCTTTGCTTGTAAACTTTTTTTGGATTTTTGGAATAAAAACGAAACCTTTTGTCTTCAAGCCTCATGCTCCTGCATCAATTTACATTGGCTAGAATAATGAAAATTGAAATAAATAGTATGCCTCAAAGTAAATTGAATAGAAATGTACCATAGCAATAAGTGACTCATAAACTATTCACATGGTTTCAAAACCAAGCTTCATGCTTTGTTGAAACAAGTCTTCTACTGGCATAGTTCCATACTTTGTTTCCTACATGTTTTAAACCCCATTATAAATCATAGATTTTATATAAAGGACTTAGGGAAGTGAAACAACATAGATACTTATAAACTCCACAACTAATTTTTTATATTCCAACACATACTCACAACCTATATTTAACCCAATGTCAATCAACTCTTATGATGGATCTTCTTTGTATGTTAGCACATATTTGAAGACATTCAAAGATGGTTGTTGTAAAACAACTTAAAATATACAAAAATGAAACCATCATTTGTTATCATGAGATGTTAATAATTACTCCCAAACTTTGATATCAACTATTTTCTTCCTTGACATCCTATTTTAAGTGTTGAATGAGTTCCATTTTGTTTTCTTTTCTGCAAGAAAATACTTGCAAATTAATATTTAATGCCAATTTTATTTTATTTATTTATTTATTTTTTTTTATGTATACAAAGTCAATCATGATTACATAGATTTGAAGCACATTGTTGTTGAGATGGCTCCTCTTGTGATGCAATAATGTCCATTTCTTTGACCATCTCCTTGTACACCTTTTTGGACATTCCTACTAGCATGTTTTACATATCAACTCATTGATCGTTTTGGATTTTCATAATCTTCTTGAAAAGAGTAATAAACTATTTTTATATTGATATATGAAAACGAAATATAAAAAATTGGTATTAATAAATGAATGGTTTGTAGTAATATATACATATAATTCTAGAAAATTTTTAATTAGGAATATTACTTTTTGAATGATTCTTTTTGGTTGTTGTATGTTTTTGCTATTGCAAGTCTGACATGTTTCATTAACCATTGCTCTAAAATACTTCATGTAGTTTAAATATAATTTGGTTCTTAGAATCATTGGATTGATTTTTGTTTTGTAAGTCGAAAGTGTGTCTATACGTTCATTCCACTAGATCCCTCGTAGTTTTGTAAAAAAAATCTCCTCTTTCATTAACCTCTAGAACCACTCCAAATGGGCTAAAGACCAAATCATCATCATTTACATGTTTTATATTTTTTCTTTTCTTAGAACAACATTGATATTTTCCTTCGTTGTTGCTCCTTGTAGATAATTAAACATATATGAATTAATAGATTGTTTGAAACATGTTATCTAATATTCTTAAGTATATTATTAATGAAAAAAAAACTCATATTGAATAGTATTTTTCCATTCACCTCATTCATTCTTCTGTAATTTTTCTATCTGTATTTTACACTTTTTTTCACTTATATTAGAAATAATCTTATCAAACTTCTTCATTTTGTGGCTCTGCATGACACACACTAACAAATACATTTTAGTTAAATTTACATATACTTTAAACTAATTAATTTTGTAAAGAATTTACGAAGAACTTACCTTCTCTATTTTTCTTATGTTTTATCATTGTGTCGATCAGTATTTTTGTTGACACCTTCTTAGACATTTTTATCAATATATAACATGTACCATTCTATACATAAGCCATTAAATATATTTTATACATAAATCAAATATTTTTGAGCCAAAATGAGCTCTAGTAACCGGTGTGTTTATTTGAAACAAACGCCCTAGTGTGTTTAATCTATTAAACACATTGGGCATTTAATTGTTCAGAACCGACAATGGAAATTAATTTTTAAAGTGCAACTGGTGACAATAAAAGCGTGTCCATCATAGTAAAAAATGAACACATAAAAAATTAAATACATGTCATTTAACGATGCAATTTCACGGAGGCAAGTTTGTGTGTTATATTACACTGGACACACCAATAAACAAATCACGTTTTGTAAAAATGGATAGTGCTGATAGGATTCGGTGCGATAGAGGCGCCACCAGCACTGGTGCATTAGATTACACAAGGCGTACCATGAAACCGACATTGTTTTTTAAAAAAATGGATCGGGTATTTAATTGTTTGACATGATCAGCGAAAAGTAATTTCTTAAAATAATTTGAAATTATAATAGTGTTATTTGGCATAGGCGCATTGATGTGTTATATTACACCTAGAGCACTAATGAACAGACTGGATAGAACCAATAGTGTTATAATATATGAGTGTTGTATTACACAGGGTGCACCAGTGCGTTATATTACATTAGCGCATTGCAGAACATATATTTGCTTTTGTTTTAAATAGAGAAGGTTTGGATTTAATTCAATAAGTGATCTCCCTACTTAACATGTCAAACACCCTATATATAGTAAGTACACAAACATGTTAAATCTAAATACCTAAAATGAAAAACTTTAATTGTGAAGTGGTAGAGGGAGTTCAACCCTAAGATGAAATTCTACAGTCACATAAGCAACAAGAAGTAAGGGTTTAACGTAAGTATTGCTTTTTTTTTCCTGAATTTTAATTAAATTTAAATAGGAACAGAGGTCGTAAAATTTTTTTATTGTAAAATCTATAGTAATTTTTTTATTATACAGGGTTTAATTTTTTTTTCTGAATTGTGAATAAATCTAACAAAAATTGTAAAAAAAAAATAACGATAATATTTAAAATATTTGTTATCCAGGGTTTTGATTGAATCACCATACTTTTCAAATTTTGATCTTTCTGCAGTTTCAAAATATTTTGTTTCTCCACATTGCTCCCAGCACATCTCTCTTGCAAATGATCTCTCCTTTAATTAAACCCTAACAGAAATTGTAAAACAAACAATAAAATTTAAAAATTTTACTATGCAAGATTTTGAGAGAATTATCATAAATTTTAGCTTCTGATCTTCTAAATAGTTCTGTTGTTCCAAAGTATTTTTTTGTTGCACAATGCTCCTAGAATGTCTCTCTTGCAAATCACTCCCTGAAAATTTTGGAAAAAATCATGAAATAGTGATTAAATTTCTACTATTTAAAAGACTTTGTGAAATTAGATTTCGAAAAATCAATCATTAGGGGAATTTTTAGACCTAAAATGGGTCACCTAAAAAAAATGTACAACCAAAATAAAATTTATAAGAACCAATAGGATTCAAGATGATTATGTTAACCATGGGGGATGATTCACCATTTTTTGAGTAAAAAAGTAAAAATAATTAAAAATAATAAAACTACTTTTTCAACTCATATTTTCCATTTATCTCCCTAAGGTTTTACTAAAATTTCGAGCGGGAGTACACGTTGGATGCAAAATTTAATTCTTCATCCAAGGAGTACCCATGTTGCATACTTTCGATGGACCCTACTACACGAAAAATGAGAAATACATGAAAAAATGTGATTGCAATCACGTTTTTTTTTATGTATTTCTCATTTTCCGTGTAGCAATGTCTATTGAAAGTATGCAACATGGGTACTCCTGGGATGAGGAATCAAATTATGCATCCAATAAGTGTTCCCGCTCGAAATTTGAATAAACTTATAGGGAGATAGGTTAAAAATATGAGTTGAAAAAATATTTTTTCATTTTTTCCCTAAAATTTGATCATGTAATCTAATATTATTTTATTATTTCCACTATTATTTTATAATTTCCTTCGGAGATCCATTTTATACCTCAAAACTCCCCTAATGTGTCACTGGTTTTTTAATTTAAAAATAAAAATAAAAATAAAAACGTCTTCTTTTTTTTCACTTTATCCGAACAATGGCACGTTTGATAGTAAAGTGCACTGGTCCATTTATAAAAAAAGTGCACTAACATTGCGAGGCACCAAATTTTTTCAATGCAGGGACATGATATAATTAATTTTTTAACGCAACAATGTGATTAATTTTTTAATGCAACGATGTGATTTGTATTTAAATGCATCGGTGTTGTAATTGTTATAAGAGTACCAAGATGGTCGAATTCATTTTTATTTTCTAAATTCAAGAAACAGGTGCATATCAGTGTTGTTTCTTATTTAAACGCACCAATGCGTTTCGGTAAAAGAGCACCAATATGATAACATGTTTTATATTTTTCATAATGTTGGAAACCATTGTGGGTATTATTTGAATGCCCCAGTGATGTTATGATTTAAACACATCGGTGTAGTTTGGTCTGATAAACTCATTGGTAGGGTTTAAAATCTATCTGAAATTTTATTTTCATATAAAATGGCATATTAATCTCAAATTATCATTTAGGATGAATCCACATGAATTATAGTAGTTCATAGTATACATGTTTTTCTTAAAGTCACCTTATTATTGAAAAATGGTTTGAAAACTATATTGAATTTTAAATTACGGTTATATCGTTCTCGAGATTAATTTTAGATATGCACATAAAATTTTATTTCTGATTTTTCTCAAATACAGGGAAAAAATCTCAATAATATTAAATGGCCAATTTTTCAAATTCCAACTCATTCCATATTGTTGATCAAAGTCCTTCGTGGATTTCTCCCATTCCATCTCTAGTAAGTTCGGATTTTGTTTATATTTCGATTATCTAATTGAATTTATTTATTTTTAATTCATGTAAATTTGAATAAAGATGTATCCAAATTTGCAAGATCTTGATTAATAATCGAGTTTAGATGCATAAAATATTCCTTCATTTCAAAAATGTTGGAAGCTCTTATCAGGAGCAACATATCACAAGTACTTGGTAGATGAAAATGGATAGCCTCTTCACCCTACCAATTGTAACATGGCATCTTCTAGTCACAATCCTGGATCAATGATGGTAATAATTGTTTGATATAATGTAATTTCAATAAACCAATTGCATTGACTTGCTTACTAATATCATTGATATTGTATTGATGACATTCAATATTTTTTGAAATTAGGATTCTAGTGATGATGAGCGACCCACCTACCTTCTTCCGATACACCCCAATACCACGTCAACTTGAGATAAGGTTGCATTAATAGCAAGACTTGGAGAGGATGCATACAAAAAATGGTTTAATCAACCACCTATTCAATTCTCACTATGTCCAGATTCACTAATTAGGAATGACTACAACAATAGTAGTTCCTCATCACAAGTTGGCAATGGAGACAATCAAATAGAGGTTGGTATGGATGATTACTTATGGGATATCACTGCCATGTAGGAAATGTTGTTAGATGCATTCCATAATGACGAGCTAAGGGATGATGCTCATATCACCGATACCTTATTCGAAAGCCTGAAATCTTCTTCCACCACCCCTCTCTTTGAACCTGGTGGCAAGTCAAAGTCTACTCAGTTAGGGACAATAATGTTGTTGTACAACTTGAAAGTAAGTTTTGGCATGTTAAATGCATGTTTTACAACAATATTGAGGTAATTCACCTGCATGATTGATCAATTCCCTTATATTTTGAGAAATATTATCACACAATCATTATTAAAAGTTGTCGATTTTACAAATGTTAAATATTGACATTGTACAATTATATTCCCCACCAACTACAAGTTATTCAAAGATAAGGTTCTTCCGAGTGATAATATCTTGTCGGGTAGTTTGGAAGAGGCACAGACATTGTCGAAAAATTTGGGTGTTGAGTACATGTCATATCATGCATGGCCAAATGATTGTATTCTATGTAGAGGAGAATATGCAAACAAAGAGATATGCCTGAAATGTAGGCATGATAGGTACCATTATTAAAAAAAAGGGTAAATCACATGGTCCTCCTCATAAGGTATTGAGGCACATGCCTATAATCCTAAGGATTCAAAGACTCTTTTGTTGCAAAGAATTAACTATGTTGTAGGGATGGCACGCCTCACACAGAAGTGAGTCAGGACTTATGTGAATTCGAACAGATTTAATAGCCATGAAGCATATAGAGGATACATGGCCTGAAAAATTCAAGGATGAAGTACGAAGTCTACAACTCATCATAGCTATGGATGGCGTCAATGCAGATTCCCTCCAAAACACTAACTATTATGTTTGGCCTATAATAGTGATCAATAACAATATCCCCCCATGGTTGTTTGTTAAGAATGAACATCTTATGTTGGCTCTCATAGTCCTTGGTAGAAGAGAAGTGAAGAATTGGATGTCTACTTACAACCATTGGTAGATGAATTGAAGGAATTATGGGAAGGGATACATATGTGCGATGTATCAAGACTTGTCACAACAAATATTTTTACGTTGTATGGCATATGTGATTACACAATACATGATTCTCCAGGCATAGGAATTTTCTCTGGTAAATTACATTTTTATTGGTTTATGTATATATGTAACAATATTGTTTTTCACTCATCGAGCTAGTATCTATGGGAGAATTGAAAGGAAATCTTAAATGTTTCAAGAAAGACAAGAGCCTTCGGTTGAATGGTTGGTCAGTTGAATTTTATCTAGCCTTCTTTGAAGTGCTAGGAAATGATCTGCTTCAAGACATTGAAGAATGTCAGGTCAGTGGTCATATGTATGATGCGTTTAACTCAAACTTTATCGCGCTTATTCCCAAATCTAACTCCCCTCATACCTTCAATGACTTTAGGCCTATTTCTCTCTGCAATTGCATATACAAGATCATTGCCAAAATCATTCCAAACCACTTAAAGGCTATTTTAACTGACCACATTTCTCCAAAACATTTTTCCTTCCTTAATCATCGTTAGATCCATGAAGTTGTTGGCACTGCATAGGAGGTTCTTCATTTTATCAAGATCAAGAGGCTAAAAGGTATGATCCTTAATATTGACTTAGCAAAGGCTTTTGATCATACCAGTTGGCTATATTTGAGAATGCTTTTGACTCATCTGGGTTTCCCTATAGATTTCATTAACTGGATCATGTGTTTCATTTCCAATGTCTCTTATAGTGTTCTTATCAATGGTTCTGCCTCTCCATTTTTTTATGTTGAGCAAGGTCTTAGAAAAGTTTGTCCACTCTATCCCCTTCTTGTTATGTTGATCATGGAAGGTTTGAGTCGGCTCATGTCCTAGGAAAAAATAATGGGCATACTTCAAGGTATTAAAATTACCAATAGATGCACCATATCTCACCTTCTTTTTGTTGATGATGTCCTAATTTTCCTTAATGGATCGATTGGCAGCTCATTTGTATTCTTTTCTGTCCTCAAGTTCTTATGCCTTACTATTAGCATGGAATGCAATCAACAAAAATCGACTCTGACTGTTGTTGGATGCTCCCAATATGAATCACACTTTTCTCATTAGAGATTTCCATTCCCAATTCTCCCCTTTGAAGATGGTCTTAAATACCTTGGATTTCAACTCAAGCCCATTTACTACAAAATATATGATTGGATATGGCTAATGGCTAATATTGAAAGAAGACTAAATATCTAGAACCATAGATGGTTATCTAGGGTAGGTTGCCTCACTCTTATTAAATATGTTTTGGAAGCAACACCGGTGTACTGGATGTCGTTGGCTTGGATTCTAAGGGACATTTTGTCTAGAATTCAACAATTGTATTGTAGATTCTAATGGAAGGGGAAACAAGAAGGACCTACTTATGCTTGGGTCATATGGGATTACATCACCCTTCCTAATAAATGGGGAGGATGGGGCTTGAAAATCCTTGATGCCTTTGCAAAAGCACTAGCTACCAAGATGGGATTACAAGTTTTCACTGTAAAGAATTTGTGGACCGAGGTGGTCATACCAAAATATATCAGTCCACTCCACCTCTTTGATTGGATCAGGGACCCTTCACGGAATAGATCTAACATATCAACTATATGGTGAGCTTTTTTTAACTCTATATCTTACACTCGTGATGGACTAGCATGGAGGATTGGAACTGGAAACTTGGTCTGCATTGGTTTGGATCCTTGGCCTGGATGTGGGAACGCATTTCATCTTCCCCCATATCTCATACATTTTCTCTTGAACTCAGGTATCTCTCGCCTTTCCCACATTACTGATCCAGAAAACTCCATTATTTTCTCTCAGGCTTCGACATCTGCTGATCAATTAGAAATTCTAGATAACTTGCGTAATGAGTGGAACTCCTACACTAACACTCTCTCTGAATCACATGTTCGAATCACATATGGTGAGGTTGAACTAATTTAGGTACATGCACAACATGGTTCGTATTCTCCAAAGGAAAGTTATCCCAAAATTTTCTCTGATCATAATCCCCCCATTGTTGACTGGTGGTGGCGCGCACTCTGGAAGTTGAAGGCACCTCCTAGAGCAAAGTTATTCATGTGGTGTATCCTTTGTAATAAAGCTCCCACTGGGGATAACTTACAGAGGCATTCATTCCAAGGACCAACCTGGTGCATCCTCTGTCGACAGGCTGTAGAATCAACTGAACATCGTTTTCTTCATTGCACCATCACTGCATCTTTCTGGAAGCATGTTCTTTCATCATTACACTTATCCAACATATGGCAAGGTACAAATATCTTGGAGGCTTGGCAATCATGGTGGTCTGCCGCACTTCCCATCAAAATTAGGAACCTCCCTCTCCTTATCTGTTGGTGCATATGGTTGCATAGAAACAAGATCATATTCAAGGGCATTGCTCCTTAATGGATACAATCTTCAACTCATCTTAACTCAATTTATAACAGTATTCCAGAGGATAATCGCCCACATCCACCTCACACTATTATTGCAAAAATTATTGATAGAAACTTACCATGGGCATATTTTGAAGGATCAGATCAACAAAAGGTTGTGGAGGGGGAGTGCTTCTTCATCTCACTGACAATCATTTTTACAAAATAAAAATGGGTCTAGGAGAAGAAATAAACAATTATGTTGAGCATATTACCCTCTGAAATTTGTTATACTTTGCACTTGAGAAGGGATGTAGACTCATTCAGATTTTTGGCAATTCCAAACTCATCATAAATTGGTTTAATCAAAAATCTGTTTGTCATGTGCACTCAATCCAGAATATATTGGATGTGACTTTGCTACTGAAATCACATTTTGCCACTATTACTTGTCATCACATCTATAGGGAGAGGAACCATATTTCTAATAAACTATCCAAGGAGGTCACGCTCCAGCCTCAGGGGCATTGGATGATCTAGGAGCAGACAGGGCATGAATACTACCAGTATTTTCACAGACCATATGATGATCAAAAGCATGTTGGGGTATCCAGGCCCTGATTTTTTTATGATTTTGTGTCCAAACAGTGTATATATTTTTATCAGACTATCCATGTATATATTTTTTCAGACTTGTAATTTTGTATTTAACTTATCAGCCTCCCATCTTGGGATAGATTTTTTAAAGTATTTTAGATTGTTGCAATAGACACCCTCTTTGGCATATGCTTCCTAAAGTATCTACAACATGTAATTTTCAACATCTTAATGAAAATTGTGATTTTTCCCGGGGAAAAAAAACAATATTGTTTTTCATATTAATTTAATTCATTTTGCAATTGATATGATCTTCATGGTCGCTAACATGTCAACATGTATACACTAATTTCACGGGTCTTGTAATAAAAGGGTATCATGGATGTAAATATTGTAGACCTTCCCTGGAGGCTAGGTGATCTGACCACCTACGAAAGCCAGTGTATGACTTCTCTAGGGTATTCCTCCTAGAAGAACACCCTTACAGAAGAGAAACATTCGCTTTCAATGGTAAACTAGAGAGAACCCAAAGGCCTACAATAATGACACCAATTGAATGGCTTAGAGCATATGAGATAGAGAAGCAAAAGGATTTTATAGAAATGTTTGATTCAAATTGGGAGCCTATGTTCAATGATCCATAATTCTTCGACACCTGTTTTGAGAAATTTCCCATTGGGATGAAAAAGAAATTTGTTTTTTATGAGCTCCCATATTGGGAGCATCTTAAGATTTCCCACTTACTAGATCCTATGCATATATTTAAAAATGTTTCAACTTCTTTATGGAGGCACATATCATTGAAAGAAAGTGACACATTGGTTGTTAGGAGAGATCATATTTCTTCAAAAACTAAAAAGAAACATTGGCCAAGACAAGAAAGTAGAGGAGAGGTTCGCCCCGCTTGGTCTTTCAAAGAAGGTGATTTTCCATGGGTTTTAAAGAAATATGATATTTCTTTAGCAAAGGAAGTTATAATGAGTGTGAGGGTGTATTATTTATATGGGTCTTCACTATGATGTTGCTTCACTGTGGAAGATCATTTGTCAGGATTGAAACCACATGACCATTTGAAGCTTCTAAGAGTACGTATGTCAAAAACATGATTTAATTATTATTTTTTTATGCAATGGGATATTTTATAATCAATTTGTGTATAATGTACTACTTATTGTACATTTTCATTATCCTTTTCTCGTGTGTGGGTGTGTGAACCATGACTTCCCCCAAGACCTATGACGTGTCATATCTAAATTATTTGCATTTGTATGTTGGAACACATCAAAGGAGATTCATATGGCTAGCATTACATGGTGGTGTCAAGAGATAATTGAGATTGTTTGTATGTTTGAGAAGGAATTGCCAACGAGTTTCATTAACATGCAGGTTCATCTTTTAATTCACTTAGTAGATGAGGTTGAATTAGTGTTGGGAATCATGATTGTCGTTAGACCAAAACTCATAGGTTTTGGTCAACGATCGCATCACCAGAGATAATGATCCATGATAGGCGGTTAGTCCATGTTGTGAAACACACAAGGAGAGTTGGTTTATCCAATGTCCAACAATCTCCCCCCCAACGTGAGCCAGGTGTGTATTGAACTCGTGAACTATGCTCTGATACCACTTATTTGGAATCACAATTTCCGTTAGACTAAAACCCGCAGGTGTTAGTCAATGATTATATCACCACAGATAAGGATCCATGAGAGGCGATTAGTCCATGTCACAAAACACACGAGGAGCATTGGTTTATCTAATGTCAAAAAATTAGTTGGGGTGGTTTCTTGTAATTGGATATTCTTCTTAGAGATGTAAATGAAGAAATTGAAAGGTTTTTTCAACAAAGGTAAAAACCCGAGGGGTATATATCGTATGAGTCTTTATGTTATGCCAATGAGTACATCAAGAAAATTGACAACACACCAGATGTGATGATTTGGGATGACGAAAGGGATGAAGAAAAAAGAGAAGGTGAACTTCTTGAAACGAATGGAAAGAGGCACACAATAAAAAATGGCTTATCATTTGTCAAATTTCTACACATTAACTATTCACGTTGAACTTCATATTAATGCATATTTTGATGTCATGTGTACTATGTGTGTTTGTGTGTGTGTGTGTGTTGTTTTGATTTTATCAATGAATTCAAAAATTGAATCCATCCACAAATTCATTCTTTACAATATGGAAGTAACACAATCGTGGGTCGCATTGTATGAATAGAAGAGGAGGAAATGGGACAGTGGCAGGAAAGAATTTAGACAGTTGAATGGTAGAAACCTGCCTTATCCTAATCATTTAAAGGAAAATATGCCAATGACATGCCATAACAGTTGGGTTGTTGATTAACTCAGAGAGAAAAACGGTGCATTTGGTCGTTACCCACGTGTTGAAGAGGATGCACTAAAAATAGGGGTTAGGTGCAGCAACTCGGTAATTATAATATTTTTTAATACATTTTTAACTTCATACTGCATCTTTGAATTGTAACATCTATATATATTTGATATTTTTAATTATGTTCGGGTTATTAGACACATGACACTGTGATTTTTCAATTTTTTATAGGTGCATGTGTTCCCATCTATGTGGGTATATGGACATCATTTTCGCACAAAGGATGTCGATGATGGATGCATGACACAAGACTGTACAGTGGAAGTCGAGTTTGACCAATCTAATCGTTCTATCCACCCCGATCAAAACCTAATGCAGAGGACGTTAAGTTACGTTGGAATGATACAAGAAATCATTAAAGTGGACTTATCATCGTTCCAATGTGTTATGTTTAAGTGAAAGTGGTGGGACACCTTTGCTCGGAATAATGTAAAGAAAGATCATAATAGTGGGTTGATATCTATCAACTCTAAAAAGATGTGACATGTATCTAGGGAACCTTATGTTTTTCCAAAACACTACAACCATGTGTTATTTTTACCCAGATATGTTGGATAGGGATTGGTGGTTCGTATTAAGACACGAGCCTAGATTAAAAAATATTTTTGAGAACAGTGTTATCATGCCAAGAGAGGAAAATAATCAGGGCGATGACAACAGAGAGTGATATGGACTTGTGTTATTTCATCATTTATACTATTGTTGTACGCTTTTGTTTTTTTTATTTCACTAACTATATTGTTTTCTTTTTCATCTTGTTGGAATTTTATATAATTGGTAAGATTCACAAAACATTTTTACACATTATTTATTTATTTATTTATTCATTTATTATTATTATTATATTATATATATATATATAATATATATATATATATATATATATATAATATTATATATATATATTATATATATATATATAGATATATATATATTAATTTATTTATTTATTTATTTTATTTTTTTTCAGTGGAAACAATTTTACACTTAAAACTAAGTATTTCCAATTGTGTACAATATCTATGATAATAAGGATTCAATGTCACAATCCTTCTCAAATAAGAAACTGAGAAGAATATAACCAAAATGAGAAAATAGTGAATTTAAAAACAACATCGAAGATTCAGTCTTGATTTAGATACTTATTGGTTTATTAATCAGTTCAAATGTTTTTTCTTCTTGTTTAGTTCAAAATAAATATAAATCATGTGGTGATAACTCTATGAGGACTTTAACAATGAAAAATTTGTGTATTAATATATAAAACTTAATTCTTGACATGAGAGATAAAGGCATGTTTACTATATTTAAACTACAGTTCTTGCAACATTATGTAAACTAAAAGGAGGCATTATGGATGTATAAAATGTTGATTACATTTTTTATGGACCATAAGAGAAACAAATGGGCTTACATGGATGCATGAGAGGTTTTATTTGTTCTTCATGGATAATGGAACAATTTTGACTTTTCTTTTCAATGGTAATTATAAATAAGAGTTCAATTAATAAATATTTTATGGCTAAAAATTAAATGATAAATAATGTGATGGTGATTAAGAGGCATTTGTTTGACTTCCAAATAGACTCTGTGATGCATTTTTCTTTCCTTTTTTGGATTGTAGATTACTGTGGTGTGGTTTCTGAGAGGAATTCGGATTTTCCACAGTGTTCATCTTTACATTGGTCGACGTTTCGAGTCTAGACCAAGACTCATCATCATGAATGATATACGGAGAAAAGAAAAAAGGGGTTAGTGATAAATATGTAATAGGTTTGCTGTAGAGACAGTTTGGCCGACCACATAAATTTTTAATTAATTTTTTAATTTAATT
>APFE030760219.1:0-16275 GCA_000404065.3 Pinus taeda | reverse complement strand
ATTTATTGTTCCTCCATTTGCAACCATCACTTGACACTCTGGTGTTGGATATAAGAAGCAATTCAATCCTTTTGTTACCTTACAATGAATAAAATTGTGGGTACTTCCTGAATCAATCAACACTATTACCTTTTTCTTCTTGATTTGTCCTTCTATCTTGATGGTTGAGGAGTGGTCCAGCCAATGCATTACAAGATATGGTCGGATTCATTTCTTCTTTATCTAGGCTTTGTTCATGGAGTATATCCTCTTCTTTTGACCTTTCTTGCTCCTTTTCTTCTTCCTCTTCGCAATCCATGTAGAATAAATTCTTCTCGGCACACTTATGACCTTTAGTGTATTTTCTATCACAACTATAACAAAGCCCTTTTGCTCTTTTTTCTTCCAATTGTTGTGGTGCCAACCTTATAGGTTGTGGAAGAGTAGGGGCAACAACACTTCCATCTTTATAGTTGTGAGTGGTATGCTTCCTGGTTGCCATGATTTTGCTTTCCTTTTTTCTTGCTAACTTGAATGCTTTCTCTAATGAATCAGGTTCCCAAGATAAACATCATGTTGGATATTATCCTTTAAAGACCCTATGAACACATCAATCCTATGCTCCTCTGGAATATTTTTTACCCTTATGTTCAATTTTTGGAACTCCTTAATGTGCTCCATTATTGACCCTTTTGTTTGAGACTTATCAATTGACTAAAAAAAGTGTTGCTTTTTGTATCCTCATAATGTGCTATCAATTCTTCCGTAAAAATTGCCCAAGTGATAAATTGTTTACGAGAGAAAATCCATTGGTACCATACAAATTGATTTGGTTCCAAATATAAAGTTGCAATACCTACCTTTTGTGTGTTTTGCACATTAATGAGATCGAAAAATTGCTCCATCTGTAATATCCATGTTGCGGGATCCTTGCCATCAAACTTCCTCATATCGATTTTTGGAATATGGTGGGTCTTAGATCGAACATTAGAGTCTATGGAATCATGATTAACATTTCTTTTGTTGTCATCATGAGTTTCCTTTACTACCCTTTCATCATTAGTGACCATTTCTTGTAGCAGCTTATTCATATTTATCTTCAATTCATCCATGTCTGTCTTCAAATCTATCTTCAAATCATCCATCTTAGCTTCTACGCCTTTCTTTAAACCATCCATCTTAGCTTCTACATCTTTCTTTAAACCATCCATCTTAGATTCTGTTCCTTTTTGTTCAAGTGACAGTTGTTTGCACTTGGTCTCGTAATTTTTATATATCATGTTGCATTTCTTCCTCTTCTTCATGGGTCATGCTAGAGCTTTCAGGTTGCCTACTAGGTGTTTGCATTTTCTTTCCTCGGGGCATCAATTACCAACAATAATGCTTTACTATGCCCTTTGAATTCCTTCAAACTAATTTTTCAAACCAATCTTATGCAAAAATTTAAAAAAAACTACACACCTTTCTTCACTTTGTAGGAGCCTGATATTGAATTTGATGTATCTCTGTAATTTCGGATCATCCAGTTCTGAAATTGCGATCTGTAGTAGCCCTCTGTGTCCTCTTTCCAATGCCACTAGTCTGATCCAAATTGAATTCTCCAAGGAAGAGTTATGCGAAATAGCCCACAGTGACCTGATTATATACTAGTTCAGTAGAGCGAACTTGTACGACGTGCCATGAGTCACTGTTTCAACCTTTAGCTATGAAAAATATATAGAAGAAACTACAGTCCATCTTCTTTCTTCACCTTCTTACAAAATTTCAATCCAATGCTCAGAGAAGAAGTTATGATGATTTTCCCTAGGTCACCTGTTTGGAATGTAATTCAGGAGTCTGCAAAAAGCCCAAATTCCTCAGATCATATCTCCGTAAATATAGCACAAAACGCTCTAAAATTTAGACCCAAGATTTAGCGTGATGTCTTCTCAAATGGGTGTTTTTGTCAACTTTTTAAACGTCGCAGAAAAAAGTTATAGCGAAAATTCCATGATGACCTGTTTGGAGCAGCGAAACCCTAGAATCCAAAGCTCTGATACCAAATGTTATGAAACCAGCTCATGAAAAGATAGAAAAGATAGATCATCTGCCTTTAAAATTCAGCCTCTTGAGGGGCAACCTCCTTTACATTACATAAATGAAAAATTCTTGGATGATTCAAATGACAAAACCTCCTTTCTATATATAGGAGTCTAAGGAGTCACAATATAACCCAATTGACCTAACAATAATAATATAAAGCCACAAAAATAACAATAGAGGTATTCTATGGGGCACAGTAATAAAAAAATGGGGACAATAGGGGCACAACAATATTAATAAGGGGTATAACTACAATAGTAATGGGGTAATCACTAGTATTATAGGGACGCAACAACTAATTTGTTTTTGAGTCACTTCATATAGGAATGCTCGATGGAGATGGCACACAAAGGTGACAATTTTTATGCAGGAATGATGCTAAGTTTTTCAGAGTGAAGACAATCTAATGCAAAAGTGATTTTTCAAAATCAAAATGAAACATGCATCATTGGACGCTTGAAGGAACTAATTATTCACTGCACATATCATGACATTTTCCACTACACAAAAATCCTTTTGCGTCATGGTTACTCCCCTTTTTCCTTCCAACCGCCTAGACCATCCTTGTTGTAGCCCATCTTCCATTTCCTCATCTTTCATGACTTCATGCCCACCTATTTTTCTGAATCGCATACATTCCTTTATCCTTTTCAATTTATTTTTGCCTTCTAGTTTTCCTTCTGAATAAAACTCATTCCCTTTCCATGATTACATTGCCTTGTTTTCCTTGCCATGATGATCCACACTGCTTGATCGTGAGTTATTTCCATTTATAGTCCTACGAAATCTTTTTGTACAAACTCACGTTGACTGATGTGGGATTCCTTAAGGCCCACCTTTCAACAAGTCTTGCCCCATTGACATCAGCACCTTATCTGGGAAATAGACTAGAGTTCCTTTTGAGTACCTAGAGGCTTGCATGCCTTAATGGCAAGTTCTCTCGCTGACGATCATGGTAATACATCAATGTCCCTTGATCTTCAGATCTTGCAAGTGGCTCGACCTCGACACATCCATTCGCACTTCGCAAGATGTACTCCAGTACCTTGGCACTCATTGACATCAGTGGTGAGTTACCTCACATTGGTTAATGGCATACATCAATGGCTGGTAATCTAATGATTTCTATTCATGCTCGACATCGACACATTCATTTGCATGATTAGAATTGTACCATCAGGTTTGTAGCGGGTGAAGACTATACACTTTTTCACGACTCCCTCAGCAGTTACAGCAGCATGCATTCTGATCTATGAGAGTACCACAGTTCCACTTCCAGCATTTATCTTTTCCATGATTCAGCATCAACAGTTCAGATTCCTTCATTTCCCAGGATCCAGTAACAACACCATCAATCACATTTTCCTGATCCAGCAGCAGCAGCAGCTACATTCCTATTGCATAATTCATCATTCTTGGGTAAGTAGAGGTATGCTATTTTCTAATCTTTAATCATGCAATTCCTTATATGCTAGCTTGAATATTTTGGAAAATTCCCTCACCATGCTACATTTCCTTTCATGAGCCATGTCAATTTGCATGAGGACATGCAACCAATTCAGTTGAGGGGGGGAGAACTACATTCACTACATATTCACTTCCATGATTCCATTTCTTCACTACTATCACTCCATTTTTCTCATTTACCATTCACCAACATTTATTTTCCAATGATACTTTGTTGCACTTTGCTTCATACACAATATTGGCATGCTTCATTAATATTACAAAAGGGCTTTCTTATGCACATTATGATTTCCAGTGAGTGTTTACATTATTATTGAAGAAAAGAGAACAGAAAATGAAATGAATGTTGTTAACACAAGAACCAACATTCTTTGTATTCATGGTTGTCACACAAGAACCAACCATAAGAAAATGTAAATTGTTACTCATGTCTTTCACATATCCTAGAAACATTCATTATTAAAAGACATCATCATGTAAAGCCAAAGTTCAAAATGCCAAATGTTCTTAAAGAGACCCATGCATGGTTGCATGAGGACATGCAACAAGTTCAGTTGGTGAGGATGTTGGGACTCAAAAATGTCATATTTCCATCCACCTTTTTCTTCACTATTTCTTACATTTCATCATCCCATTAACAGTGGCTCCACTTGGGGATGGCTTTTCCTAGTGAAAAGTCAAGAACAATAGTTCAGATGGCCTTATATTCATTTCTTGTTGTATTCTGAAATTTCTCCTTTGCTGCAGCCACAACTATACCTTTGTATTATCTATATATTCCTCATGAGCTAATTAAAATAATTGCAACTCTGTTTCAGATAGTTTGTTTATCTACTTTCTCTCATACTTACAGCTCCCAAGTCTCCTTCTTCAACTTCTTCTGATAAACTCAAAACGTAATACCAAAAGGTGGCACAATTCCTTGCCTTTCCCTCAAAATTTGCTGCACCTTATTTCCCGTCTTATTGTTGTAATAAACTACAGAAAGTAAACACTGTTATGTACAAATTAAAGTACTGATATATTCAACAAACTGGATCAAAATAGTGCTTCAGCATTCGGCCATTGACTGGCCCATCATCTGCCTCTATACCATCCAGGCTTTTCAAAAAGTAGGTGTTGTTTCCTTGTACAATCTGAATGATAAATGGTCCCCTCCACAGGAAATCAAATTTTCCATGTTTTCCTTTATCTTCTCTCCTAGAGTCCCACTTCAAAACTTTGTCTCCAATGTAGAAATCCTCTGCTTTGGTCCTTTTATCAAAGATCTTTTTAAGCTTTTCTTGTAGAACCTAAGACCTTTGATATACCTCCTCTCTTGTTTGATGTAAATTAATGGTTTTATTGATCCTTATCTGAATATCATTAGGTTTTTCCTGTATTTCTTGCAGCAACTTTATCACTGGGATTCCCAAAGAAGAAGGGAATACTGCCTCCATACCATAAACCAGCTCATAGGGACTTGTGCCAATGGATCTCTTAGTAGTCATTCTATCTGCCCATAGTGCATTGACAAGCTTTTTATGCTAGTTTTTCTTATTCTCCTCCAAGACTTTCTTAATGATGTTGATCAGGATTTTATTGGAGGATTCAGCTAGACCATTACCTTGAGGGTAATAGGTTGTGGAATGGCCTAAAGTAATGTGGCATTTATGGCAAAAGCTAATCATTTTCTTGGATTTAAAAGCAGCAGCATTATCTGTTATAATCTTCTTAGGACAGCCAAACCTAGACAAAATGTTGGTCTCTAAAAATTGCATGATTACTGAGTCATTGGCTTGCCTGCAAGGAATGGCTTCTATCCACTTGGTAAAGTAGTCTGTTGTAGTAAGGATCCATTTGTGTTGGCCAGAGGATGAAGGGTGGATTTCTCCAATGAAGTCCAAACCCCATCGTTGAAATGATCTTTCAGTGGAAATGGGCTTAAGGGGTAGAGGTAGCAACTTCTTCTTGCCTTCAAAGATTTGGCATTTGTGGCAAGAAGTTACATATTTCTTTATATCAGAAAATAGGGTGGGCCAATAAAATCTAGCTCTTAGGATTTTATCAGCAATTGATTTCCAATATAAATGCCCACCACAATCCCCTGCATGAAACTCTTAAGTACTTTGTCAGTTTCATCCTTAGTTAAGCAATTTAGTAGAATGCCTTCATGATTTTTCCAAAATAAAGCATTATCTACAATACAAAACTTTGAAGCCTTCATTTTCAGAAATATTTTCTTAGTTCTGGATAATCCTGGAGGAGCTTGCAGGTTTAATAATACAAAACATATGTCAGCATACCAGGGTGATTGTAAAAAGGCTTGATTGATATGTCGAGTCGCCATCTCCCTCTCATTATCTAGTTGATTAATGTCAAGGGCTTGAAAGTTGGTTTCAGTCATAAGTTTGGCTAATCCTTGTCCCTTTTGCCTTCAATTCCCTCTTGGGTTAGGATGTCTTTAACAAAAGTGTTGGGCACATAAGCAATGACATGAGAGTATAAGATGTAAACTCTAAAGTCCTTAATGGCTTTTACAAGTGCATATGTTTGTTTCTCCATGATTTGATATTTGAGTGGAGCATCTCTAAGTGCCTTGCTAAAAAAAGCTATGGGATTTTCGCATCCCTGTTCATCTTTTTGAAGCAAAACAGCAGCAGTTGTATGGTCTGATGCAAATGAGAATATGATAAAGTCCTTGTCAAAATTTGGGCTTGTAAGGGCTAGTGTTTGAGTTAAAGCTCTTTTGATTTCTTTAAAGGCTTGTTTAGCTCCTATTCTCCACTTTAACTTGGAATCTTTTTTCAGCATGTTGTTCAGCAATCTTATCAGCTCAGCCAGATTTGGTATGAATCTTCTTAGAAAATTGATCTTCCCCAAAAAATCTTATAGTTATTTGATGTTTCTAGGGTGAGGGACTTGTAAGATAGCTTGTATTCTATCTGGATCAATCCTAATGCCTTCTTTGGAGATGATATGGCCCAATAATTTTCCTTCTTCTAGGCCAAACAATGATTTCTTTGGATTCAATGATATACCATATTTTCTACAAATTAAAAATACCTGTTTGAGATGATCCAAGTGTTATTGATCTAATTTGGAAAATGCAGTAAGGTCATCTAGGTAGATGACTAGAAAATCATGGATTTCTTTAGCAAAAGCTATATCCATGGCTCTTTGAAAAGTTGCTCCTGCATTCTTGAGTCCAAATGGCACTTTTACATATTTGAAGGTTCCCAAAGGGGTTGTAAAGGTTGTCTTATCTTGGTCATCAAGGTGCATTAGGATCTGATTGAAACCTCATAATCCATCTAATAGTGAGATCCTTGAAGCCCCCACTATCCTTTGTAGAATGTGATCCATCTTGGGTAAGGGGTAGTTGTCTTTTAAAGAGACTTTGTTCAAATTTCTCAAATCGACACACAGCCTAATCTCTCCTGTTTTCTTTCTAGTGGGAACCAAATTTGAAACCCATTCTGAGAATCTGATGGGTGCAATAATTCTAGCCTCATACATCCTTTTGACTTCTTTCTCAATTAAAGGGAGGAGCATAGGGTTGACCCTCCTAAGTTTCTGTTTGAAAGGTTTTTGGTTTTCCTTGAGAGGTATGGTGTGTTGAATGATAGATGTATCATAAGACTTTAAGTCCTCATAACTCCATGCAAAAACATCTTGAAATTCTTTGAACAGTTCAATATACTTCAGTTTTTGGTCAGGAGGCAAGGCTTTGGACAATTTTATCATTTTGGGATTCTCTGTAGTTCGAATATTACAGTCCTCAATTTTTGTATTTAATGGCTATATTTTAGGTTTCCTGGAAATTTCATTTGAGTCGAAAATGTCCTCTAGAGGAGTCAGGCCTGTAGGTAAAAGATTATCCTTCAAATCAATCACCTCACATTCTACTCCAATAGCATCAACACATTTTGTTTCTTCAAGTTGTTGTAAATCTGTTTTAGCAAACTTTGTAGGATGTAGAATTTGGTTTGTTGTTTCAGCTGAAATATGCATCTCAACTGTGTCTATTTGATCATTTTCACTTCCAGTGCTTGTATCTATTTTTGTGCTAGAAAACTCTTCTTTGAGGGTTAGGAAATTATTAATTTGAGAGTCACTGTCAAATACTTGCCAATTTTTGACATTATCAGGTATAGTTGGCCTATGTTTAATCTCAGCTGAGAATCAGTGATATGGCTCAAATTGCAATTTACAAGTACTGGCAAAATTTGCTAAATTGTGAGCATGTAGATTTTGATTCCTTAGAATTTTGGTGAGCTGAGATTTTAGGAAAGTGTTGAGAATTTCAATTTCTGCACCTCTGTATGATCTTAGTCTAATGTCATTTGTAATAAATTTTTCTTTCATTTGTTGAATGATGAGATCAGAATCTCCCAAAATTGATATCCTAGCTGCACCTAGGCTTTTGATCACTTTGGGCCCAAGCAAGAGAGCTTTATATTCGGCCATGTTATTAGTGCATCTGAAATTCAATCTATATGCATGTCCTTCAGCATGGTCATTCTTCATATTGTGAATCCAAATTCCTACCCCTGCTCCTATCTTGTTGACAGATCCATCAAATTCTAGATACCACAGGTTTTCTTGATTGGAACTAGTATCATGAATTTTTTCAATTTGTTTAACAGGTAGATTTGGGTTTTCAGTTTCATGGGATTCCTCATGTGTGAGTGTCAATTTATTGGTCTCCGAGACTTCTCGGATTTGAATAGTGGATTTCTCATAGTTCATCTTGGCCTAAGACCAAAATTTTGACATCAAATGGGGGGAAATCTCAGTGTTGTACAAGATGAAAGAATCCATGTCTGAATGCATGGAATAAATGGGAAATTTTTGGGGTTTCTCTTGGCTGTTAACCACATACTTCATCAAAGTTTCCCTATATAATCTCTTTGGCTGGCCAAAGACTGAGATGGTGGCATAGGACATGTCAAGCTATAAAGAAACCTGAAGCTTGGCACCCCAAGATCTAGATAATAACATACCATATTTGGGCGGGATGTCAGCCACTACTACATCCATTAGAATTGTCTTGGGAGGGTATTGTACCAATGATATACACAGATCTTTAATCAAGCCTAGACATCTGACTTGACTAGAATCAAAGGAGAATAGGTCTTTGTATGGTCTAGTTATGTCTAGTTCCAATTTTTCCATCACTGATTTGGGCATCAAGTTGTGAGAGGCCCCAGAACCAAACATTGCATTGTGAAGTATCTTATCATGAATGTTTAGACTCGCATAGAATGGAGGAACTCCTCCACCTACCATTTTTCCACTTACTTCAGGACTAAATATAAGTTATGGTTGGTCATCAAGGACATTCACTGAATCTTTGTTTTCTAAAATTTGTAATAATTTGCTGATTTGTTCTCTAAAAACCTCATGCCTAGCCAATTCAGATAATGGGATGGCTATTTTTAGCTTGCCTATTTCAGATTCTAGGTTGAAAGGGTTTTCCACTTGATTTTTTGCATTACGGGCAGCAAGATTTTCTTTTTCTGTTGTGTTTTCAACGTTCTTTTCTCTATCAGGAGTGTTGTCATGGACTCTATTTGCTTTAAAATTAGTTTCAGGAGATTTGTTTGCATCTTCTGTTGGAAGAGAGGAGGTGGATGGCTAATTGTTTGATGGTTGTGTTAACACCCAGGTTGTTCCCTATGACTCCCAAGGGAATACGGCCGGGGTAACCACTAACCAATCTTTGGACTACAGCTTTTAGCCCAGCTGTAATCAGAGAGGGCTCTCTCTGTTAGGTTTGTCACTGTTTTAATGAAGTTTCAGGCTAGTTATGAAGTGAATGTTTGGTTGTTTTTTATGTTTGGTTGGGAGGATGCTTCTGATAGTTTTTTGGAGCGCTATCTTCAGAAGGCACTAATCCATTGGGCAATGGGGTCTGTAACTATTGCTTCCTTGAAATCTTGGCTTAGTGCAGCTGAAATTACAGGGCCTGTGTGTATTTCACAAAACAAACTGTAAATTGTGATGGTGAAATGATAGACAACTAGCAAAGAGCATTTAAGGATTCTTTATTAAGCTGACTAGTGTGAAGGAGGTCTATTATTTAGGAGCAATTACTTGAATTCCTGAAATAACATGTTTTTGTGATGATATAGTATTAAAGGTAGCACTGAAGAATTACTCTTTAAATACCATAACTGAGGAAAACATATGAAATGGCTAGGATTGAGTCCAGGGTAATCAAAGATTAAATCCTGGGACTATTCTTTTTCTTGGCCATTTAGATATTGAATCCATGGAAAGCATGAACGATACATGAAAGTATAACAAACATACATGTAACAGAGAGTAACGAGAAAACTTATTGAGCCATGGAATACACAGGAATCCTACAACTTTGAGCCATACACCAGCAAGACATCAAGAGATACAATGCTTGGAGAAATCCCATCATCCTTTGTATTAGTTGTCTGAATCTTTACAACATAAGAGTAACAGAAGAGATATCAAGAGATTTCTTACATCCGGAGTCCAACCCCTGCCAACAAATGCGAGGGGGAATATATAGAAGTTTTAATACAAAAATATCTCAGGCATTGAGTCATCTGAGAAGAAAATATCTTCTTATACTCGTAAATGGCTTGTAGGTGAGAAGTAATTACAGTCTTAAATGAGTTATGAAAGCTCTTAACTCCTGTCAGAGTAATATTGACCTTTGGGGCTCACGGAGTCGGTTGAGCGGCTTTATCATAACTGCTGAATGAATTGCTGTGCAGCCGTCACTTTTCTGTGTCTTCTTGGCCCTGCCACCTGTGCTTGTTGATGCCGTTGCTGATGTCGAGTACTTGTGCTGAGTTGGCTCAGCGTTTTCATACCTGCTAATGTATCTTTTGTCCAGCTGTGCATGCAGTGCAAACTTTGCTGCAGAGAAAGATGTGATTACTTAACTTTGGTTTAAAAGTAATCTTATTAATTCCTGCCATGTATCTGGTGGAGGCAACTGATGCTTCAAAATTGACCCCATGGTCTCATCAGCCTCTGTGTACTTATAAAACTGAGGGGGCTCATCAAATAAGTGTGTGACTTCATTTCTAATAAAAAACAAATTATCTAATCTTTCAAAAAGAATTTGCCTTGTTACTGAGCCTGCTCCTGAAGATGTGCTTGGTGCTTCAGCAATTTGTATTGCTGCAAAAGTGCTTACTCTCTTGTCATATTTCTCATGTGAGAGTAATTTTCCTGATTCCAATAAGCTGGGGAGCCCTTTGTCCTACAAAGCCAAGAACCTATTTTGGAATTTATTTATATCAGCTTGCATATCCTGGATTCTTCTGTCCAGGGTCTGAATTAGGCTCTTCATTGTCAGGACTCTTTTGATTAACAAAATTGTTTCAGTCCTGTTTCCAATTCCCATTCTCACCAGCTGGGAACTTGTCCTGTAATTGAGCACTTCTATCATCTTGGGGGCAATCTCAGGCATATTGCCTAGAGATGCCCTTGCTCTCTGCAGTTCTTTTCTTGCCCTACTAATGAGTCCCACTTGCTCATATATGGCCTCTATGTACTCCCATTGGTTAGTTATTGATTGTCCAATGGTGGTCTAGATAACTTGTTTGAGCTCTGCTGTAACTTTACCAAAACTGAGCTCCTTTTCTAGCTCTGCAATTCTTTTCTTCAGAGCTTTTACTTCTCTTCCCCTCTCAGCCACATTTTGCTTAGACTTATCATATTTTTCACTTATTTTTGCTAAGCTGTCCTGGGCTTGGCTGAGTTCTGACATCTGAGCCTCTAGCACCTGTATTTCTTGCCTCAGCTTTTGCATGTCCAGACTCTCAGCCTGCTCTGTTGTTGGTGCTGAGGTGGTTGGTGCTGTGGTGCCTGGATCATCCTGCTGAGCCTGTTGCTTTGGAGGGACAGTATCTTGAGGGGACTCCTCAAGGTCTATTGATTCTATGGGCGGCTTGGAAGATTGTCCTGCCTCCCTCCTTTGTAATGCTACTTCCAATGTGGTCTCTGTGTCTTGCAGCTTTTCCTGTGTTTCTATCAGCTCCTTGTATAGTGTCATCAATAAAGAAGCTGCATCCTTTTCTTGCCTCTGCTGGGCAACCTCATCTGTCTGTGGATGTAGAGTTGGGGGAATCTTCAATTTCTTTTTTATTGCAGCCATGTCTGCATCCCTCAGCTTAAGGACTTGTTGTATTGCCTTAACGTCGTTGGGGTCATGCCCAAACTTTATGATTATTTCTTCTAATGCCTTGATTCTGTTGTCTTTAGCTTGGGAGGATGCCCTTTCCAACTCAAGCTATGCTGCAGTGTTGTTTAGGCTATTCTGCAACCTGTAATTAATCAAGGTCTTGTCTGCCAGAGTGGCATAGACCATCTCACCCGTCTGCTTATGGATCTCAATCTGATATATGGGGTGGATGTCTTTTGAGAGGACTTCCAAGTTAGTCCTGATATAATCTGCAGCTGTTTGCGGTTGCTGCACTGTAGGAGCGAAGTGGCTCATGGTCAGCTTGCCATCTTGCACATCAAATGCGGACATGATCCTTTGTTGATTTGCAGGAGCCATGTTTAGCAGGTGATTGTAGAGCCGAATTTTTATTGGCTCACTCCTTCGTTTGGCCTCTTTGAACTGTTCTTTTATAGCTGCAGCTGTGTTCTGCTGTTGCCCTGAGGAGCTCACTTCTCCTAGTGCTGCCTTATCTTGCTCTTGCTGCAGGGAGCTAGCAGAAGTCTCTACACTTTGCATCTCCTCCTCTGAGAAGGGATTCAGCCTTTGCCGCTTATCTGATGTTTCAGTGAGGGGGGTTTCCCTCTCTCTTTTTCTGCTAATATCCTCCCTCTGAGGGGTTTGGAGGATGGAGGAGTCTACTCTGGAATCCTGTCTAGGAGGCGCCATTGATGTTGTCTTTTCTTGGGTAGCTGCCTGGCCCTCTCCTTTCTGTTTCTCCTGACCCTATTGGTCAGCTTGTTGCTGTTCCTGCTGGGGCTGCTGTTGATGGCCCTGTTGGCCCTCTGTTTCTTCCATCACTTTATCTTTTCCCTTGCTCTGCCCTTGATTTGAAGTTTGCACTGCCTCTTGTTGTGTTGCAGAGGATGAAGCAGGTGCTATTGTCTGAGGATTTGGTAGAGCAGGCACCTGAGAAGGACATTCCAAGTCAGCCATTTTTAATAAATGCCTTCTAGCCCTTTCAACTAGCTCTTCTTGAGACACAGGCTCTTCTAGGGTGTTTCTCCTCCACTTTGGTTGGTTGGCATGTCTTAGAACGTGGAACATGCTCTCATGCTCATAGCTAGAGACCTTGCATTTCTGCCTTCTCAAGGATATAAAGTTATTGGGGTCATAGGGCTTCCAAAGGAAGCTTTGTTTTAGGCCAAGGCCTTCCAACATCCTATCTGCTTCTTTCCATCCTTCTCTTCTGTTTAGGATGAAGTGGCCAAGCTGGTTTCTAACTTTAAGCTGTGCTTTTTTACCCTTTCCAGCAAAGTGCACCTGGTCGGCATTGCCAAATTGCCTGAAATACTCCAAGGTAAAGAGCCTCATGGGCACAAATCTGGGCAGCTTGTATGGGTGCAGCTCACACCCATATATTCTAATCACAGTGTGATGCTGGTAAAAGTACCAATCTCCTATGCTGTAGGCAGTGGACAGTTGCAAAATCCTCTGCATTTCATCTGAGAGTCTTGGAGGAGGTGCTGTCAAGAGTAGAGACAGGGCTGGATGGATAAATAAGTCTATGAACTCAGAATATGTATATGGTGAGTATGAAAGGATGTGGAAGACTGAGCTCCAGTATACCACTGATCTTGGGTTTCCTGCTGCATCAGTTCTCTTGATTTCAAATGAGAACTTCTCATGTTGGTGATACATAATAAGATGATAAATATATGAGGTGTATCTAAACACCCTCTCTCTGGACAAGTGCAGAAATTGCTCATGTATCTTGTCAGAGATATATGTAGCATAGTCATAGCAAATGGGGGCCTTACCAGGAGAAAACCTTGTCATCATCACTAGCACAGTTTCCTCTATGAACTCCATTGATTTGTACCCCAACACTGAGCTTATCATGTACGCCAGGTCCAGGCCCAGTTGATTTAAATAACCATCAAAGATGGGAGGATGCAGCACTGTGTCAGATTTCTTGATAAACAATTGATTCAATTTTAGGATCTCTGCCTCTGTGAGTATCTTGGCTCCCTGATTGATTAGGTCCAGCAGGGATAAAGGAACCAATTTCCTTTGAGTTTTGAATTGGACCATCTCCCTGATGGCCTCCGGGGTGGTGTAAAATACTACTGTACCTTCAGGGTTGAGCACAGCCCTCTGCGTAGGGTCATAGCAGACAACACACAAGTTGATGAGGTCAGGGAACTGGTTGACCTGGGGCATCTTGAAGACTGGGAGGGAGGACTCCCAAATGCCTAGGATATCTGTTCCATCTCTGTGCCTAGCCCTGAGCTCATTTAACAAATGAATATGAAACGTGCATTTGAATGGGGTGTCTTCTGAGATCTGGTAATCTAGGTCTGCCAAATCTTGCCAGTCCAGCTCTCTCTGAGGAGCATTCAAGGGAGCAACATTAAGGGCTGCTGATGCTGAAGGGGCATCCATGTCTGTTTAAAGGCTTCTTGAAACTCTGAGCGTGCTTAGCTTGAGAAAATGGAACTTGAGAGGAAGGCAGAGTAATAGGATTGCTCTACAGCAGAATAGGATAGTACAGGGCTCTCTGAGAAGGCTTTTTATACAGTTTAACAGACCTCCTTTGACAGTTTAGGAGCTGGTTAATGGGTTCACGATTGCGCGAACAGAGAAGGGTTTTGACTTGAATTGGAGTTTAAAATGGGTCCGCCACTGTAATTCAACCTCAAATTGTTCAGGGGAGATAGGATATACTTGGTTTTCCGGTAAAATTTCAGTTTTATGCCTGGTTCAGGTGGATTTTACAAGAAATTGTGAAAAAACCAGCTTGCGAGGAGATGAAGGGGCAAATACCTGTTTAATCAGTAGCTTGGGACGAAATAGCGGTTGGGTTGGCGCTCTGAGCTTCTGCGGATGGTCGTAAGTTGTCTGGTAGAGTGTTCGTCGTGGTGTGCATGCAGACAGCGGAGAGGTCTTTTTCACAGAAAATAACAAAAAACGTGAAAAAACCGTAAAAATATGACCTTTTTGCTTTATTGGCGCGTTTTTTGGGTGACGTCAGCATGTGGGTCCGGGTTGGATGACGTCAGCATGACGTCATCGGGTGACGTGGTGGCCTGAGACCGGTCCACGGGGGCGATGAGGTGGCGGCCATGTGGGCGAATGGGGAACGAGGTGGGCGGTTGTGGCAAAGACGTGGGCAACAGCAGGGCGGGGACGTGGAAAGGACAAGTGTCGCCATATCGGGCCCCCTCCTGCATGGCAAGGAATCTGTCAGAGGGGGCTCCGACGGAATTTGAGAGTGACGCGTGTCCCCGCGTGACGCAAGAGTGACGCAAGCGTCTGACAGATATCGGAAGGTATCTGTCGGACGTCGGGGGCCTTCCGAAATCCATGAGGGTCGTTGATCTGCAGGCGCGCGATCGGACGGCTGTCGGGCAATGAACCTGCGCGGAGAATAAAATCAATGTTTGTTAAGGGTCAGACGTCGGGCCCCTCCGAAAATGCTGCTGGCCGTTGATCTGGCAAGGCCGCGATCAGACGGTCATCGGGTCGATCAACTGCACGGAAGATAACAGTGAGCGGGCGGGTTATAAAATAATATTTCTTGGCAAACGCGCCCGGCGGGACCCTTCACTTTATGAATGTTTTTCAAAGGTTTTTGGATGGTTTTCTTTATTAAAATCAAATTGGCCCGCCAACATTAGGAAATGGTAAAAACCAAAGTATTTCATGCAAATTTTTATACCAGGCATATGGGGGCAAAACTTTAGGAAAAGGGGGTTTTTGATGAAATTATATGAAAATGCGCAAATTGGCTCCCGACCTTAGGATAAGGCGGGGAAGGCATGTTTTCATGATATTTTTGCCTTTTAATGGTATAAGGGGCTCAAAAGGGTTTCTTTGAGGGTTTTTAGGCAAGAGTGGAGACTTAGATAGGGGGATGGGTTCAGATGGAGAAAAGGGGTTAGACATGGGTTCTTGACCTTAACCAGATGTTAATTCAATTCCCAGGGAGTGGAAATTATGGCTATAGTGCCAAGGAGGGGATATTTATACATTGTGTGGGGATTATACACCATGGTGTTATAATAATAGGGAAAATGAAGTATAGGGGGCTAAATAATAGAGTTAGTTGTTAATGTGGGGAAAAATATGGATGAGGATCAGTACTTAGTGTAAAGAGTAGATCAAAATGAAAAGACTTTTGCACAAGAAATGTGGCCTTTAAAGGCCATAAGAACCATCAAAAAGCCTTAAATTTCTCTTATGTACACAACTGGTGAAGGGGTGTTAATAATGAGTGATATTCAAATGGAAAAGGGGAAGTTAGTCATGCTCCACTGTGTTATTTTGCCTGTACATGGTTATCAAAGTTGATCTTGGAAGAGACACCACTTCTGCAACCCCATCTACCTACCCAACTAATTTGCCTAACATTTTTTATTTCTTCTTGGGGGGTGCACTTGGACGTGCAGACCCTTTGTGTGCCTTTTCTTTTACATTGGCTTTTTTGCTTCATTTCCTATCTAACACTACCCTTATTCCTTCCAAGGCCCCAGATTAAGCAGTTGGGAACCTTAGTTTCTCTACCTAGCTACTGATCTGCCAAGATTAAACAGTTTGGATAGATTTCTTTC
>APFE030760215.1:25665-94961 GCA_000404065.3 Pinus taeda | reverse complement strand
TGTTCTGGGACCGTCCTCGTACAAACAAGGCATCACCATTTTGGCTCTCCATATTTTTCCATCTCATCTCCTCCGTCAACAAGGATGAGACTATTTCATCAAAATGCAAGGCAGTTGCATTGCTACCTATTGCAATTACCAGACTATCCCACGAATCTGGAAGAGAACACAACAAACTAATGCACTTATCTTCATCTGAAATTTTAATATCAATAGATGCTAACTGACTTACCATAGTATTCAATGCATTCAGATGCTCTGTCATCGAATCTCCAACTTTCATCCTCAGGTTATACAGCTTTTTCTGCTGGAAAAGTTTATTCACCAGAGACTTAGATTGGTACAAAATCCCTATCTTGTCCCACAAAGACTTCACTATAGCTTTCCTTGATACATTCAGCAATACTAAATCTGAGACACACAATCGTATTTTTCTCTTTTCCTTCTGATCCAACTTCTTCCATTCTTCATCAGACACTCATGTTGGTTTAGTACCCGGATCTACCACGATCCACTGGTCTTTATCCACCAACAGATCCTCCATCTTGAGTTTCCACAACTCAAAACTCTGACCATTAAATTTCTCAATCTCTATCTTTCCACTACTCGCCATATTCTTTCACCACCAGAATCGATCTTGCAGATCTCCCACTGAACAGGGTCTACCACAGGCCTAAGTGAAACCCCTTAGCAATAAAGGTGTCCCCTTGAAGCCAAAACTGCTCTAATACCAAATATAGGTTTTAACCCCATACAGAAATTACCTGCATACAAATTCTAAAACACAGAAAATAAACAATGCGAGAGCATAACACATAAAACACATATACACAGAGATTTTCCCATGGATCCCAAAACCCGGACTACCAGTTTGATTTTTCATTATGTTCCTTTCAATGTTACAATACATATTTATACATGCTAAAACATCCAATACCATGGACCGAAAACCATCACATCCAAAAATATGTGCAAAAATCATGCACAAAACCATAAGTGGGTCTACCCAACCTAACGTAGGATCGTAAACCAAAATTTTCCTGGGCGCTGCCCCGGGCCCCATAAAGTGGGGTTACGAGTGCCCTTCAAACCCCCTATTAAGTTTGTGGAAAGAATATAACACAACCCAATAGTAAAGATATCTGCAATCTGTTCTCATGTTGGAAAATGTGTCAGATGAAGTGTTTTAGTCTCTAGATGATGTCGAATCAAATGACACTTGGTACTGATATGGCTAGTTCGATCATGAAACTTTGGATTCTTGGTAAATTGAATTGCAGAAGAGTTTTTGACAAATAGAGGAGTTAAAGCTTTTTGTTTCTCCTGCAAATATTCAAGTATTTTTCAAATCCAAATGATTTATTTTGTAGCTTGAGTTGTTGCAACATATTCAGCTTCAGTGGTAGAATCAACAGGAAAAGAATTCTTGTGTGATCTCCAATTGATGGATTCGGATCCAAGATTCATCAAATAACCAAAGTAGGGACTCCATTCTCCCTATCTCCTTCAAAATCGGAATCTAAATAACAAACAAGATGGAAGTCTAAAACTTTGGAATAGTTGATGCCATAAGTTTGGGTTCCTTTTATATATTGCATAACTCTTTTTGCTGCTACCTAGTGCCCCTCACAAGTGTAGTGTCCCTTCTTGGTGAGATAACTTGGATGACACTTGGAGAGGGTCATTTTCATGCAATGTTATAAGATTATCCATGTCAAGTTATGTATATGTTTGTATGCCATATATCTAGTTTGGGTCTCCTGGTTTATGTGTGCTTATGACAATATCTATGGTTGTGTGTATAAGACTAATGTTGGCTAAGTGCATATTATCAATGTTTTCTCTTTTGGTATCCTATACGTAGGTGTATGACATGGATGGCGATGATCCAAGATTGAGACACATAGATCCATGGATAATCATGGTTATGTGGAACATATGGTTAATTACAATTTATGGATGATACATGATTTGTATGATTATATATGCTTAATCTTGTACAAAGCAATATGTGGCAGGGGGCTTGGTTATTTGTAAACATGGATGCTCAAATTATAAATGATTGTGGAATTCATGTGAAAGTCATGATACATGATCTATGTGTTTATATATGCTTAATCTTGTATTGAACAGGATGTGGCATGGCACGTGGTTATTTAAAAACAAATATGTTCAAATTATAAATGACTGTGGAAGTTGTTTCTCCAAAACCAAAATGACTGTGGAAGTCATGCACAATCCTTAGTAAGATGTGAATAAATTAATTACGAAATTCATTTGATCTATGATATTGTGATGTGTACAGGTCTTGGAACAAGACCTTAACAATGAAACATTAGATGGGTATGATCTCACAATCAATACCTTCAGGTGAAGCATAGAGTTTCAAAGCAGAGTATATGAGAAGGCATAGAAATTACGATGCAGATTCCTAAATCCATGAAAGATAAAGACATGGAGTCTTGGATCTATAATAAAAGTATCACGGTGTGGATTCCTAAATTTGTGAAAGATAAATATGTGGAGTCTCTGATATAGATTAAATGATTGGGATGCAGAGTCCTAAATATTTAAAATATCAAGGTGTGGAATCTTGGAATCCTTGGAGTAGATCAGGTCGCAGTGTCCTCAATCTACTAAGGCACGGAGATGCATGCAATAGGGAAGCAGAATATCTATTTTTCAAAAGAAAAATACCACTCATGGGAAGTTGAGGGATGAATTTCCTTAATAAAACCTATTTTCTAACAATCCTAGAGTGAATTTCCAAAAATAGAAAGTCATGTCTAGCATCTCAAGCATGACTTTCCAAAATAGTAAATCACCTTGCATAAATTGGCAACCAAACGTAGTTGAAGGAAAATCACTTAAATTATCATTAATCAATCATAATAGTTCAATCTCAACTTAATCCTCAACATTATTAATATTATTATTATTATATTTTATGAGACTATGATATTGTTACTAAAAGGGAATTATAATTCACCTTCATCTCCCCAATCACTTCACACCTCTCTCCTTGATGATTCTCGTGGCTCTATGTAACTCTTTCTCTCTCTTTTAATAATACATTACACTCTCCTTTATGCACTCATCAAAGAATGACATATTCCTCTTACACTCATTAAAGACATGTCATAAAAGACTCCTCTTATGCTCTCTTTAATGCATATGTTACACTCTCCTTAACTAAGGAATGCATACCTCTCCTTAATGGCATTAGCTACACTCCTCTAAATGGAATACAACGCATGCATATTACTCCTCCTTTATTACAAAAATTGGTTTCTCCTCCTATATATATGTCTCATGTCTTCTCACTTGGGGGAGAGGAGGTGCATTTTGATACCAAGAGTTGGAGAGATTTAAAAAAGAAAAATATTATGAAAGGGAGAAACTTATAGAGTAGCCGATTTCTTTCAAAATGAATTTGAAATTCCTAAACTAAATTACTAAGTAGCTCTACCTGGTGGAGCTGACATGAGTGGTATTGGGAGGAATTCAAACTTATCATCCCCGACTTGCCTTGTATATCTTTCTACTACTATATTTTGGTACTCCTTGTGAGCTTATACAGCTTGGGGGTTCCATGGGGAGAATTTTTTCTTGGATATGGTTGGGAGGAAAATCAAATGGTTCACAATGAGTTGTAAGGATATTGGAGCTAGAGCATACTCTCATTGTAGTTAGAGCATATTCCATCTTTTTGGAATTGTATAGATACAATTCCAGGTATGTTCATAAGCATTCTTAAAATTTTAATTTATTACTAGTTTAAAAGTGTTGTAGAACTTTCAATTCATTGGAAATTTCTACTTGTGATTGTTTATGAGATATTTGCAGAGTTAATTCTAAGCTAACCAATAATGAATGACAGTTGTAGTTGAGAATGTACATGCAGGGGGATTAAAACAAGAATGTGTTGCCAAACCTTTAAGTTATTTTTATAATGATTTTTTGTCCATAACAGGTTGCCATGAGTCAATGAAAATACCATATTAGCAAAAATTTGTTTTTTTTCCCTCCATGTACAACTATAGATGAAGTTTGCACACTAAGTGTTTGACAAAAGTGATAAATGAGATAGTACGATTTCTTTTTGTTGTTTTTTTAAGAAATCACATATATGGGAATGGTTGTTGTGATTATACTCAACATCAAGCGGTATTCATGCCAAACGACCATGTAACCCCCCATTTGATTCCAAAACAACACTTCTCATAACCCAGATCATAAATCTGGGTGATTTTGAAGATTACTGTTGCCAACTGTGTGTGCCTATTATTGAGTTTTATGTGAAGGATTAAGATGACCTAGTTTCTATTTTAATATGCCAATATTTGAAGTTTTAATTTATGAATTTTATGAGTTAAATAGGTTGAGTAAAAATCTTGTATTCGTGTTGCTAATAGTTGCCAAATTTTCTTAAGAGATGATGGTCGCCAAGTGTTTGACAAAATGCCTCAATGGTTGTATATTGTATGCTTACAAACGTTTTGTCAAAAGGCATCAATGGGTTGTATCTTTTATGCACATAAATTCTTAGATTAAATATCCAATTTACTATATCTTTTATGTACCAAAAATCTATGAATAGATTATGCAATGGATGTAGCTTCCTATGTCTGTAAGTTTTTTGTATAATTGTGAAAATGAAATTTAGTAAAAATTTTGAAGTGTGAATAAATCAGTAGGACAATGTTACTTTGATCATATAAATCTATCATAAAAAAAGTGTGTTGTTGGAAACAATTTTACAATGACAAATTATTTAGGATATAATTACTTGTGCAAATGAGAATAATAAGTTCATTAGAATTGCATGTATTCAAGGGTGCAACCTTATGCTTTAGTGACTGCAAAAAACAACTATTTCTACCCAATTTTGACAGGTCAATTTTCTTACTTGGCACTATTTGAAGAATAATATGCTTCTGAATTGGTAATAGTAATTGTTCTTGATACAACATTCATTATACAATTCCAATGATTGAAGCACTTCCTTAATAACTGGGATTGAGAATTTTTAATTGATGAATTTGGAAATGTTGGGTCAATATATTTTGTGATTACATTTCATAAACATATCATATTTATTATATTTACTCATGAAAAGAAGCATATTCTTCCCTTAGTTACCTTGCTATAGGTAGGTTAATACTCATACACCTATATGTGATTTTTGCAATAGAATCATGATACTTTATGGTTTTGATGGTAAGAGTAAATAAGTGGAACCTATTTAGCATAATCTAGGGGGTCAAATGGGTTGATCAAGCTCAATGCTCACACATGGCATTATGATGGAATTTATTTTCAGTCTTACTTCGAACTCTCGTATAAGTATGAAAAGAGCACATGCTATCTTCTGTTAAACTTGAGGAGAAATGCGTTTCGGAATTGGTTTTAAGGGAAAGTTATCCCTCACTTCTTATGTTATATTATTATATTGAAATAGACAAAGGAAGATGATCTTCATGATAACCAAGTTAGTCATATTATAAGTTAAAAAAAGAAAAAAAAATGAGTATTAGTATTCAAAATAACCTTTACTTCTCTATGTTTTTGATGGCTGGTAAGGTATGACCTTACATATGGTATCAGATCCAGGTTCAATACTAGGGCCTAACGGGCCAACATTCTTGTTTGTAGGTTGATGATGTATGAATGTTGATTTTGCATGCATGTTGAATTATTGTGTATGTTTACTTGGAAGCATATTGGTTGCATAAGGGATATTATTATTATTATTTCATTTAGAAACTCATGAAAGAAAAATAATGCTTTCTTATATTCTTTTATATTTTTGTTAAGACAAAATATTGGAAATATGTTAAAGGACTTAATGACATGTTGGGAAATGATGTACTTGAGAAGTTGGGGTTAAACCAAAGCACGTGAATGGCTTGATTATCAATAGGTGAGTGAGATATGTGGAGTGCATGCATGGTTTCATATATGTTTAATGCATCATTATCAATGTTATATGGGCCTACTAGCCATCTTTACTAGCTGAAATTGTATCTACCATGAAAAATATTGGCCTAATCTAAATTATAATATGATGACCTTGCTGTGTATTCTTTGGGAATGTGTAACAAGTGTAAGGCTAAGATTCAATTAACATGATGATGGAGTTCATCATGTTAATTTTGACTCGTTTCTTATCTACACTAATGGAAACTTAACAAAAGCTACTTTGAAGGATTTCACTTTTAACGATGAATGTCGATTCACGAGTAATGTATCTGCATTAATTTGATGTGTTAAAATATGATTTGGGAATAAATTATTAACTATTAAGAATGGAATTCCTATGATTTCCTTGACATGATTTTTTGTAATTTGGGTTGACATTATGCATCAAATAACTTTAAATTACTCAAATACTAGGTTGTGGTGTGACCTTCCTAATGAACAAAAGGCATAAATGGCTGGTGCATGGAGGGTTGTGGAAGCCATTTTAAGGAAAATTCGAAGGTTATGTTTTCCTTAAGTTATCGATGGGTGTGGAATCCATACTAGCATATATATATGAGCTAATATATGGGTGTGGAATCCATACCAACGTATATCTATGAGCTAAGTAATGAGGTAAGATATTGGTGTGGAATCCATACTAACATATATCCATATTGAGCTAAGTAATTCTTTTGGTTAGTATGAACAAAATTATTTTGATGGAATCATAGAAATTATTAAGGAGGATTGATTACGTGGATAGATATTCGTAACATGAATTTGCTTGAGATTCAAATCCGTTATTTTCTTTTTATTACAAATGAAGATACTAATATTGGTACAGTGAACACCATTAGGTGGTTTATAATGTTTGGAATAACTGATTTTGATATATGGAGTCAAGTTTGAACTAGGTATATATCCTCTAGTATTGTCATTCTTTTGTATTTATTGGATTTAAGTAGAATTAAATTGATTTTCAAATTCTTGAAATGTAGAAAAATATTATTGTGATAAGTTTATGAAATATATTTTCTATTGACTTAAGATAAATTAGGTCTAGGAAAGCCATAATAGTCTCAATAATTTTATCAATTTCATATTAGTTGGATTATATTTAAACTAAATTAATTAGAGAAACTATGAAAATTGATCTCAGTCATTTCTCTAAACTATTGTTAGTTAGGTGATCAGGTCAAAATTCATATTGTTTATGAACTTGATGAACTGCTTTCTTGAAATTTGATTAAATTGTAATAACATGTTTAGAAGATAAACATGTTTTGTGGTGAGAACTTTTTTTAATTGAACTTAAATGAAAAAGGTATGTTATTAATTAAAAGCTTATTTGGGTCCTTGATTTACAAGAATATGTGCATGTGACATTTTTTGAAGGAGTAATTGAAGGAGAGTGAGATCACATTTTGATGCATTGGAATTGTTGCATGATTTAGACACCTAATATGATTTTATTGTATGTGGAATGGAAGAAATTGTTGGAATTAGTAATTTGTGCTTGGATGTATAGTTGTATGAGTAGTTATTGGTCCTACAAAAGGTTTTAATATTTTGAGAGGGTGGTAGTTCTAAAAACTTATCTTTATGCTAGAAATGCCTTTATGATAGCCTAAATCTTATTTAAAATCAACAAGATTCTTCATAGTTTGAGAAATGTATGGTTTTCATAGCTTTTGTTTTTTTTAGTAAGGAGTAAGACCTGAAACCAAATGAATTGATTAATTACTGAATAGAAATAATGAATGATTTTATGGTTGGAAAACAAATTGGCTTACAATTATCAAGGTAGATTCAATAATATAGATAGCATATTTGCATAATTATGAGAGTTGTTCTTGATTACAAGTTACTTTCAAAAAGATATGATTAATTTGCTTTCGAAGTGAAGATCTTCTAACAGAGTTATTCATAATTAATTATCAAGTGAGAGAAGTGAATAATAAAGAAAATTATGGGAACTAAAGGAATGGTCTATAATACATAAGTCGGTCAATGAGGACTATATGGAACCTTATCTTGTTAGTTTAAAAAAAAATGGTGTCTTGAACCTCGAATGGTGATTTTTCCTAAAGAGTAAACATTTAGTAAAAACTATAGGTAGATCCTAAAGATTTTGATTGCAAGGATGAATTATGGAATAAAAGTGGGAAACTTGGATTGAGAATACTTAAATCAAGTGGGATGTAAGAGTGAGTTTTATATATAACATCATGTTTTGTTGTGTAGTTTCACTGGCAATTGTATGTGAATAATTTTATGTTTCTTGTATGCAAATTTGATTGTGAGATGGAATAGACCATAATTGTTGTTTATAAAAACAATGTGTGACCTATTTATAGCTTGGAAAGCTCAACATACTATATAACTAAGAAGATGACACATGTAGGATTCATGCAGACTATGAAAAATAGAAACATGTAGAATATCAAATTATTAAGTAGATTTCATATCAATTACATTAAATAGTATTTTGATATGGTAATATAAATTGTATGGCTGGTTTTGATATAGAAATATTTGGCATTTTATATTAAAACATGCTAATATGGATTGGATATGTTTTCTACTTGATTAAGAATGGTGTGTTTCAGTTTTCATGGAGTTTCTTCCAATTTAGCAAACATTAAAATATGGTTTAGCATGAATAAAAATATATAAAATACATATACATAAGGTTAACACCTTATTGATAGGAGAATCGAAAATAACTAAGTATCTTATGATTGTATATAAAAAACTTCGGGCCAAGTTTAGCCCAAGAGGGGGAGTATGTAGTGTCCCTTCTTGGTGAGATAGCTTTGATGACACTTGGAAAGGGTCATTTTCATTCAATGATATAAGATTATGCATGTCAGACTTATGATAATGCTTTTATTCAATATATCTAGTTTTGGTCACCTAGTTTAATGATAATATCTATGGTTGTGTGTATAAGACTAATGTTGGCTAAGTGGAGAGAGGAGGAAGAAAGAATGGATCATGGTTTCGAACAGAGCGAGGGGGAGGAGAAGGTTGTTCTAGAGCTCTTCTGAGAAAATCTTCATACACACCTCCCTCTTGGATGACAGAGCCTCACCTGATTTCGTCCCATTATGCTTGTGAACTTTCGGCTCTCATTGGTTTCTCTACTTGGAAGGGCTCGCCACTGATGAATATTAGTGTTATACGAGATGTAAAAGCTAAATCAGAGGCTTCTCGGTGGCATATGGTTGATCCTAAAATCATGGAATCGATCCTTCAAAATAAGATGGAGCACTTGAAGATCACCTATTGCTCTCACCTGAGTTGTTGGAGCAATAGTCCTCACCAGCAATGTCTCTCTTGTTGATATCTTCTATGGCACAACAGTCTTCAAGCCTACCAAAAATACCATTGTTTCGCTCTTACTGCAAGCAGATCTGGCCCTGAATAGGCATTTGCTCCAACAATTTTCACAGAAGGGATATTACCTTGGGTCTGGTCGGACTTCCCCCAATGCATACACAACATGAATCTGGCATATATTCTCCTACATGGTATGATTTTGGCTCTGATTTGACTCTTTCCCCCACTAAAAGTAGTAACATTACCAGATTTGCTGAAGCTCCAATAGATCTGGACACCCAAAAGTATGTTTGGATAACCTCCACGTTAGATCCAAAAGTCATATCATGTTTGCGGTCCTCGGAAGAGGGGCACATGCATTCATCATTGCAAAGATCTCATGGTACAACTCTAACGAATCAAGGAACATATAGGTTTCAACTCTACCGATACCTATCAAATCCAGATCTATCAGTAGAAGACCGATCACTTTCTCAAACAAATCCACTTGCTACTGATCCAGAACTTATATAAATCTTCATAAAATCATTACAAGGAAGGAATATCTATAGGAGGATCAGTAATGGGAGGTGGATCCAAGACTTAAAGTACAAAATCCAAACCCACCTAGGCATACCAACATGCATGAAAAACTTGATTTACTTAGGACAAAGTTTACAAGATAAACACACACTACAAGATTATGGTATTGTCTCAGATTCGACCATCATTGTCAATCTAAGATTGCGAGGTGGATGTTCTGGAACCATCTCAAAGGGCATAGGCTCTTTTAAATATGTTTTCAAAGGGAAGGAAAAAGCCTAAATCAAACCAGCATCACCTCTAGAACTACCAGGGCCCTACATTGTGGAACAAAAATCTCAGACTCATGCCTTAACAGTCTCAATGCCTGAGGTAAATGATTTGTATTAATATTTCTATACCAAAGTAGTTATATGTAGATTTAATGGTTTCTAGCCTAAATATGATGCACTACACCAATGGATATTCTCTGCATGGACCCTAGATTGTCAAATCCATTTATGTTCCAAGGGGTTTTTTATTATCAAATTCAGCATAGACCAAGATAAGAAATGTGTCCTCAATGAGGGACCATGGTTCTAGGGCAATGCAGGACTCTTCACGATCCCTTGGTTCCTAGGTTTCAATGCCAATATAATGGTGGTATCAAAAATGCTTGTATGGGTCAGGTTACACAACCTCCCCAACAACCCTTTTACAGAAGCATGAACCTCATACATCAGGAATGGAAATAAGTGGTAGAAAACCAACACATGGAATAGAGAGATTTGACTCTGAAAAAGAATATCCAACAAATTCAAAAGAAAATCAATCCATTGTAACATCCACTCCCAACACTGGAGGTTGGTGAAAAGTCGAAAAGAAGAAAGGTAGAAAAGAATAGGCTATCTGTAATTTTTTAGATTTTTATGTATTCTGTGAAAACAAGATTAGATAATACTACATATGCTCGTTAACATCTACAACATGTAATTTTTCTCATTATGAATAAAATTACGATTTTTCCATAGGGGAAAAAAACTAATATTGACTAAGTGCATATATCAATGTTTTCTCTTTAAATTTGGTATCCTAGAAATAGGTGTATGACATAGATGGTGATGATCCAGGATTGAGACACATAGATCCATGGATGATCATGGTTATGTGGAACATATGGTTAATTACGATTTATGGATTATACATGATTTGTATGATTATATATGTTTAATCTTGTAATAAGAAATATGTGGTAGGGGGTTGGTTATTTATAAACATGGATGCATAAATTCTTAATTATTGTGGAAGCCATGTGAAAGTCATGATACATTATTTATATGATTATACATGCTTAATATTCTATTGATCAGGATGTGCCAAGCATAGGGGCTTCACTGGGGGAGAAATATCATACCACGTGCATTCATATTGGGGGATATATATTGACGAAAAAATGACATAATATAATGAGCATATAATAGGGGGTAAAGGGTTTTTATATTGGTAGTTATAAAAAATGGAGCTCAAATTTAATGAAAAAATATTAAGGGGTATAAAAAATGTTAATGAAAAAATAAATACCTACAATATCTAGTGAAAGTAGGGGTTTTTTAAATTAGGAAGGTGTATTGGGTTCGTATTGGTAGGGAGTTAAATAATGTAATTTTTAAAGGTAATTTTTAATATGTATACAAATTAAGGGTATTGTTTAGTATGCAACGAACGCATGTGATATGTTAGAGATTCATTGAGTGAAGCCCCGTGGTGGTAGGGAACTTGGTTATTTACAAACAAAGATGTTCAAATATAAATGATTGTGGAAGTGATTTCTTGAAAACCAAAATGACTATGGAAGTCATGCACAATCCTTGGTAAAATGTGAATAAATTCATTATGAAATTCATTTAATCTATGATATTTTGATGTGTGTAGGTCTTGCAACAAGACCTTACCAACAAACCACCAGATGGGTATGAGATCACAATCAGTACCTTAAGGTGAAGCACGAAGTTTAAATGCAGAGTAGATGAGAAGCCGTGGAAATTACGGCGTAGAGTCCTAAACCAATGAAAGATATTTACTTGGAGTCTTGGATCTATAATAAAAGGATTAGGGTGCGAAGTCCTGAATTCGTGAAAGATAAAGACGTGGAGTCTTGGATCTAGAATAAAAGTATTGGAACATGAAGTCTTAAATATTTAAAATATCAATGTGTGGAATCTTTGAATCCTTGGAGTATATCAGGGCACGGAGTCCTCAATCTACTAAGGCACGGAGATGCATGCAATAGAGATGAAAAATATCTATTCTTCGGAAGAAAAATACCACTCATGGGAAGCTTAGGGATGAATTTCCTTAATAAAACCTATTTTCTAACAATCCTAGAGTGACTTTGTAAAAAAAAAAATTCATGTGTAGCATCTTGTTGAAGAAATTTTAACTAGGTTCAGTCTTCATAGTGACATGTAATTATGATTGATGTAAATGATGTAATAAAGAGAAAATAATTATTATTTTTAACTTGCTTCATGGGTTTCATGAGAAAAAGTGATTTTATAATAATAGGATTTGTCATTTAGAGTCTATAATTAATGTCATGTATGAAGATATCTTCTTGAGCCTATGTTTAATGTATACAAGTTTATAGAGATGTCTATAATCCCTCCAAAGAGAAGCACAATCCCTCTTGAAGAATTCAGCCTACAAATTGAATTAAAGTAAGACCATGTTGGCTTGAATTAATAAAAACATCTCTTGGCACTGTCGTGTCAGTTTAATATGTGGGTTAGACTACTATAAATACCCAACTAGGTTCTTCGCAAAAGGGCAGTGGAGAACTCAAATCCTTCTGAAGTTTTAGATGGTTGTCATATAAAAGGATTTCCGATGCCATAGTGAGGTAATTTTGGAAGTTTGTCCATGGTGCAGTATGTGGATATCTCTTATTTTTTCGGATGAGTACCAAAGAGATGAATTCTCAGCCTCCTCATTGTCTTGGTGACCACTGTCTCAGCATACTAGATGCAATCATAGTCTCAACATATTTGTGATGAGGAGGATCTAGGTGATCTCACAGCGACACACTCTCGACACACACTCTAGACACAATCACAGTCTCAGCATAGTTGTGATGAGGAGGATCTTGGTGATCCCACAATGATACACTTTGTCTCAACATACACTCTAAACACAGTCATGATCTTGGCATAGTTGTAATCATGGTATTGGTCATGATCTTGATGAAGGCATAGTGACAAGGTCATGATCTTGATAAAGATCTCGATGCAACTCTCATAAATTCATATGCATATCTTAGTATATATATCTCATTGTCTTGATGAAGATATCCGTGAAGGTGTAGCAATGGTGCAACAGTAATGATCTCAGTGGTGCAACAATGATGGCCTCAGTGTTGCAAGTAGTGATGACTTTAGTAGTAGTGATAATGATTTCAACAATGATGAAGAAGAGGATTTGTGTCTTGGTCTTGGAGTGGCCAAATAGGTCAAGGGTCATGGTCTTACTATTCATTAATTGGAATCTCTATCAGAACAATTTGTGTGTATGAAATTCAACATCTTGTGTTCTTGTGTTCTTTGTTTTGGTAACTATTTTATGAAGTAAAAAAACTTACTCTTATAATAAACGAACATTTTGCTAATAAGAAAGAGTAAAAAGAACCTCACAAATAGTTATCGTCGTGAGAAGAATCTGATTAACTTGATTTCCCTAGATTATTCAACATGGAATCAGAGCTATGGTGTTGAAGTTAAAGGAAGCGCATAAAAGAGACATTATAGGATCGAGTTTCAAGAAGGGAATCAAAGCAACTTGAAGGGATTTTTTTCAAAACCTACATCAAGGATTAAAGGAACAGTCTACAATGATAAGGGTTTTTATCTATATAATCAAGGAGACAGTCTACAACAAAAAGACAATTTAGTCCTACAATAAGACTAATTTGGATCCTTATCTTAAGTTCTCGGATAAATTCATAGTCTCATACTACCCACAATCGTGTTTCTATGCTATCGAGATCTCGATGCCACAATATGATTAAGTAATCTCATCCAAAAGATGAAGTCTCGATGTTAGAACACAAATGCTCAGAATGTGGGTACATGGAAGCAGTTTTGGTGGCTCTCATAGCCTTGGTCTATGTTATACCATAGTGATGCCAACCTCGGATTGAATCCTTTCTATATAAAGAATAGTCTTGACATCTCGAATTCCCAGAGATTGATGATACATACTAGATGGCATATAGAAGTTTACCTGGACAGTACTCGATATAGAATGAATGTGTTCATTGATACATCCATAGTAATACTAACTGATGGGTCTCAATATTATAAGATGATAATCATGGCAAGTGACCTCAATGCTCTATGGTTTTACACGATGTTGCAAGGTTCCATAGTCCACTTATGTGATAGCAATACAATGTCATCTCAAGTATATCAAAAATTTGTTAATCATAAGGATCATAAGTATAATTCGAAGTAACTTAAAGGCAAGAAGGAAAGATTCCTATCATTACAACAAGGATCTCATTCAGAGGAAGCATCAATGCATCTGCTTCAACCACTTTCAACATGATCAAGGTGAAGATTTTATCTTCACATGTCAAGTAATAATGTTTTAATTATTTAATCAATTTGGTAAAATGACTTCGTGATTGCAAGGAAATCTATAGGTTGGATAGGTCATCAAAGGTCCTTGTGTAAGGAAGATTATAATATTCCTCATAGATAAGAGAAGTCAGTGAAATTATCAATAAAAAAGGTCTTCTTTGAATTCATGGAAGGGAACTCTTAAGGCACTCTCATCCCTTTGTAGCAGGAAAGGAGACATCAAAAAGATATATGAAATGCTAGAAGATACATTCTCTAAAAATGCAGTAAAGCAGGTCATATCACTTAGACCTGATCTCTACAAAATTGAAGGTATCAAAGAATGAAGGAATATCTTCATAAGATCTAAATTGGGATATTTGGGAGAGATAATGAGAAGATAATCATCATTGTTCTTAAATTCACTAACTGATAAGCCAAGTAATAAATGTCCATGAACAAGAAAGTTACCTCATTCAACAACTTGTGGTCTCTATGCTAGATAGAAAAAGACAAGTTGATGGTGCAAAAAGGAAAGGGAAGTTTTGGTCCTCAAACAAGATAGAACAGTATAGCTAAGATTCAATGATATGAAAATATTATGGAAAGAAAGTTCATATCACAGGAAAGATGGAGGAAGCTGAAGAAAAGGGCCAAGGAAAGGAGTAATAGATCTCTACTATGATTGAGATGATATCCCTCACAAAAGGTTCTTATCATAAGCTCCTAAATATTTTTTTATAGATATGACCATGATAATAAGATGCATTGTGGCATCATGGAAGAATTAGAAACAAGAGCTCGTGACATCACCATGGGAATCATGAAGGACAAAATCCATGGCAATCAAAGATGAAGGATATAGATCTTGGGAACTCCATTGAACATTGAAGGAAAGGATGAAGTCATCTAGGACAAGGCTCATCATACATCAAGTCAAAAAAAGGGAAACATCTTCCAAATGGGGATATGCAAGATCCTCAAGACTCTTTGATGGAATCCTCATCGGAAGGTTCACTAACCTAGAGAGAAAGAAAGTGTTTCATCACAAACTCCAACTTATGGAATTCATGGGGTGATGGTATGATGACATGAGAAATGAATCAGATCAAGGGATTTAATATCTTTTCAATTAAGGAAGTTGTTAGAAGAATCTTAGACGACCTAAAATTAAAATGAGGTATGTATGCTTGTATTTAATATTATAAATTCATGTCATATGGTTGCAGGTAACATGGATCACTTCTTCTATATTGAGAAGCATGATCAAAGGAAAAGGATATCCTCCTCTGAAAGGATGCAAGAAGGCATAAGTCACACTAGATGAAATCAACATAATATGTCCTCATATGAAGTATGAGGTGGTTGACTACAATTCAGAACTCTGATTAGAAACTCCTGGGAAGGGAATATGTAAGGAAGGAAGAGATTGTGAGATATGAAAACATGATGAAGGCGATCATAAGCTCCTAAATATTTTGTTATAGATATGACCATGATAATAAGATGCATCATGGCATCATGGAAGAATTAGAAACAAGAGCTCGTGACATCACCATGGGAATCATGAAGGACAAAATCCATGGTAGTCAAACATGAAGGATATAGCTCTTGGGAACTCCATTGAACATTGAAGGAAAGGATGAAGTCATCTAGGACAAGGCTAATCGTATATCAAGTCAAAAAAAAGGGAAACATCTTCCAGATGGGGATATGCAAGATCCTCAAGATTCTTTGATGGAGTCCTCATCGGAAGGTTCACTAATCTAGAGAGGAAGCAAGTGTTTCATCAGGAACTCCAGCTTGTGAATTCATGGGGTGATGGTATGATGACATGAGAAATGAATAAGATCAAGGGATTGAATATATTTTCAATTAAGGAAGTTGCTGGAAGAATCCTAGACAACCTAAACTTAAAATGAGGTATGTATGATTGTATTTAATAATATAAATTCATGTCATATGGTTGCAGGTAACATGGATCACTACTTCTATATTGAGAAGCATGATCAAGGGAAAAGGATCTCCTCCTCTGAAAGGATGCAGGAAGGCATAAGTCACACTAGATGAAATCAACATAATATGTCCTCATATGAAGTATGAGGTGGTTGACTACAATTATGGAACTCTAATTGGAAACTCCTGGGAATGGAATGTGTAAGGAAGGAAGATATTATGAGATAGAAAACATGATGAAGGCAATCATAAGCTCCTAAATATTTTGTTCTAGATATGACCATGATAATAAGATGCATCATGGCATCATGGAAGAATTAGAAACAAGAGCTCGTGACATCACCATGGGAATCATGAAGGAAAAAATCCATGGCAGTCAAAGATGAAGGATATAGCTCTTGGGAACTCCATTGAACATTGAAGGAAAGGATGAAGTCATCTAGGACAAGGCTCATAATACATCAAGTCAAGAAAAAGGGAAACATCTTCTAGATGGGGATATGCAATATCCTTAAGATTCTTTGATGGAATCCCCATCGGAAGGTTCACTAATCTAAAGAGGAAGCAAGTGTTTCATCAGGAACTCCAGCTTATGGAAATCGTGGGGTGATGGTATGTTGACATGAGGAATGAATAAGATCAAGGGATTGAATATCTTTTCAATTAAGGAATTTGTTGGAAGAATCCTAGATGACCTAAACTTAAAATGAGGTATGTATGCTTGTATTTAATATTGTAAATTCATGCCATATGGTTGCAGGTAACATGGATTACTACTTCTATATTGAGAAGCATGATCAAGGGAAAATGATCTCCTCCTCTGAAAGGATGCAGGAAGGCATAAGTCACACTAGATGAAATCAACATAATATGTCCTCATATGAAGTATGAGGTGGTTGACTACAATTATCGAACTCTGATTGGAAACTCCTGCGAATGGAATGTGTAAGGAAGGAAGAGATTGTGAGATATGAAAACATGATGAAGGTGATCATAAGCTCATAAATATTTTTTTACAGATATGACCATGATAATAAGATGCATCATGGCATCATGGAAGAATTAGAAACAAGAGCTTGTGACATCACCATGGGAATCATGAAGGAAAAAATCCATGGCAGTCAAAGATGAAGGATATAGCTCTTGGGAACTCCATTGAACATTGAAGGAAAGGATGAAGTCATCTAGGACAAGGATCATCATACATCAAGTCAAAAAAAGGGAAACATCTTCTAGATGGGGATATGAAAGATCCTCAAGATTCTTTGATGGAATCCTCATCAGAAAGTTCACTAATCTAGAGAGGAAGCAAGTGTTTCATCAGGAACTCCAACTTATGGAATTCTTGGGGTGATGGTATGATTACATGAGAAGTGAATGAGATCAAAGGATTGAATATATTTCAATTAAGGAAGTTGTTGGATGAATCCTAAATAGCCTAAACTTAAAATGAGGTATATATGCTTGTATTTAATATTATAAATTCATGTCATATGGTTGCAGGTAACATGGATCACTACTTCTATATTGAGAAGCATGATCAAGGGAAAAGGATCTCCTCCTTTGAAAGGATGTAGGAAGGCATAATTCACACTAGATGAAATCAACATAATATGTCCTCATATGAAAACATGATGAAGGCGATCAACATCCAAAAGACCAAGAAGATTTTCATAGGAAATCTCCCAGAAAGATATGAGGACTCTAATGGAAGTTTGAAAAAGATGTAGACCCTTGAAAATGGATATCTTTGGGAGATGTGTTAACATTTATGCGGGTCGCTGATACCTATAGGAATATTTCATGACGAAGATGCATCTCATAAGGTACTATTTGAATTAATGTTATGTTTTGATTTATTGAGTAATATTTGGATGAGTTCTTGCAGGGCTACTAGAACAAGAGTTGTAAAGCACATATAGCATTCATGTGGTGGATGGAAATTCTTGAAAGAAATGTGATGTTAAAGAAGTAGCCACATGAAGAAGGTTCCAAATATGTACCAAGAAGGCCACTTTCCATTAAGAAAGGAATGACATGATGAACCAAGGAGGAAATTGATCGATGGCTAATGCCCTACAAAGAAGCTCGACTGAATTTCAGGACATCAAGGAAAGAAATTGATCAAGCAGTTGAAGGACCCATGAAGAATAAGATGTTGATGCTAAGGAAAGTCCCTAGTTAAGAGGGAGCTCTCACAAGTCCCTAATTAAGAGGGAGCTTGGGAAAGTTCCTAGTCAGAATGATCTTGGGTACATTCCTTTATAGGAATGGCATATCTTCCCTATTTGAGAGGGGGATATAGACACAACATTCTTGTCTTCACTCAAGAAGAAATAATGGAGGATTGGGTAATCATATATCATATGATGCTCTTTGAGGATGTGTAGGGAATCCAATATAAGAGTAGGCAAAAGGATCGATATTATTTGAGGTCTAGGAAGCCAAGATAAGAAATTATAGTCCTAGAAGGTCATACTCAGTGAACACTCGGGTTGGTATGTATCTTGAGAGACAATTATGAATATGTCTATAGTCATTAGTCTCGCCAACATTGTGCCTCGATCTTATGAGAGATAGATTTGTTAGTCAAGGCCTTGTTGTGGAAACAATGTTGGTTACTATGATGCTATACAGATGGATTACCAATATGATTCTTCTTATGAGAAATTATTCAAATTGATAATGACCAAGTACCATTATGAATACCTCCCCAGTTAAGAGGGAGTTTTGAAGAAAGTCTAACTAGGTTCGGTCTTGATAATGACATCTAATTATGACTGATGTAAATGATGTAATAAAGAGAACAAAATTGTGGATTTAAGACATCTGCGGTATATATTTTGAGACATAGTTATCGGAGAATCCACAGTAAAACTTATTATTCGTCAACATTTCAAATCCCAACTGGGATCCATCATCAGGACATTCTTGAATGCTGAAAGAAGAAGAGCTTAATTGGATCTGCAGCTCTTCTTGCTATCTTCACTCTAAATTTTTCAAGTGAAATGATTTCACTCCATGTATCCCCTCCGTATAGAGAAACGATTCTGGATTTAAGACATTTGTGGTATATATTTTGAGACATAGTTACCAAAGAATCCACAGTAAAACTTATTATTCGTCAACGTTTCAAATCCCAATTGGGATCCATCATCAGGACATTCTTGAATGCTGAAAGAAGAAGAGATTAATTCAATCTGCAACTCTTCTTGCTATATTCACTCTGAAGTTTTCAAGCGAAATGATTTCACTCCATGTATCCCCTCCATATAGAGAAACGATTCTGGATTTAAGACATCTGTGGTATATATTTTGAGACATAGTTATCGAAGAATCCACAGTAAAACATATTATTTGTCAACGTTTCAAAGTGCAACTAGGATCCATCATCAGGACATTCTTGAATGTTGAAAGAAGAAGAGCTTAATTGGATCTGCAGCTCTTCTTGCTATCTTCACTCTGAATTTTTCAAGTGAAATGATTTCACTCCATGTATCCCCTCCGTATAGAGAAACGATTCTAGATTTAAGACATCTGTGGTATATATTTTGAGACATAGTTACCGGAGAATCCATAGTAAAACTTATTATTCGTCAACGTTTCAAATCCCAAGTTGGATCCATCATCAGGACATTCTTGAATGTTGAAAGAATAAGAGCTTAATTGGATCTGTAGCTCTTTTTGCTATCTTCACTCTGAATTTTTCAAGTGAAATGATTTTACTCCATGTATCCCCTCCGTATAGAGAAACGATTCTGGATTTAAGACATCTGTCGTATATATTTTGAGACATAGTTACCAGAGAATCCACAGTAAAACTTATTATTCGTCAATGTTTCAAATCCCAACTGGGATCCATCATCAGGACATTCTTGAATGCTGAAAGAAGAAGATCTTAATTGGATCTGCAGCTCTTCTTGCTATCTTCACTCTGAATTTTTCAAGTGAAATGATTTCACTCCATGTATCCCCTCCATATAGAGAAACGATTCTGGATTTAAGACATCTGTGGTATATATTTTGAGACATAGTTACCGGAGAATCCATAGTAAAACTTATTATTCGTCAACATTTCAAATCCCAACTCGGATCCATCATCAGGACAGTCTTGAATGCTGAAAGAAGAAGAGCTTAATTGGATCTGCAGCTCTTCTTGCTATCTTCACTCTGAATTTTTCAAGTGAAATGATTTCACTCCATGTATCCCATCCATATAGAGAAACGATTCTGGATTTAAGACATCTGTGGTATATATTTTGAGACATAGTTACCGGAGAATCCACAGTAAAACTTATTATTCGTCAACGTTTCAAATCCCAACTGGGATCCATCATTAGGACATTCTTGAATGCTGAAAGAAGAAGAGCTTAATTGGATCTGCATCTATTCTTGCTATCTTCACTCTGAATTTTTCAAGTGAAATGATTTCACTCCATATATCCCCTCCGTATAGAGAAACGATTCTAGATTTAAGACATCTGTGGTATATATTTGGAGACATAGTTACCAGAGAATCCACAGTAAAACTTATTATTCGTCAACGTTTCAAATCCCAACTGGGATCCATCATTAGGACATTCTTGAATGTTGAAAGAAGAAGAGCTTAATTGGATCTACAGCTCTTCTTGCTATCTTCACTTTGGATTTTTCAAGTGAAATGATTTCACTCCATGTATCCCCTCCGTATAGAGAATCGTTTCTGGATTTAAGACATCCGTGGTATATATTTTAAGACATAGTTAACGGAGAATCCATAGTAAAACTTATTATTCGTCAACGTTTCAAATCCCAACTGGGATCCATCATCAGGACATTCTTGAATGCTGAAAGAAGAAGAGATTAATTTGATCTGCAGCTCTTCTTGCTATCTTCACTCTGAATTTTTCAAGTGAAATGATTTCGCTCCATATATCCCCTCCATATAGAGAAACGATTCTGGATTGAAGACATCTTTGGTATATATTTTGAGACATAGTTACCGGAGAATCCACAGTAAAACTTATTATTCGTCAACGTTTCAAATCCCAACTGGGATCCATCATCAGGACATTCTTGAATGCTAAAAGAAGAAGAGCTTAATTGGATCTGCAACTCTTCTTGCTATCTTCACTCTAAATTTTTCAAGTGAAATTATTTCAGTCCATGTATCCCCTCTGTATAGAGAAACGATTCTGGATTTAAGACATCTGTGGTATATATTTTGAGACATAGTTACCGGAGAATCCACAGTGAAACTTATTAGTCGTCAATGTTTCAAATCCCAACTGGGAACCATCATCAGGACATTCTTGAATGTTGAAAGAAGAAGAGATAAATTGGATCTACAGCTCTTCTTGCTATCTTCACTCTAAATTTTTCAAGTGAAATGATTTCACTCCATGTATCCCCTCCGTATAGAGAAACGATTCTGGATTTAAGACATCTGTGGTATATGTTTTGAGACATAGTTACTGGAGAATCCAGAGTAAAACTTATGTCCTGATGATGGATCCTAGTTGGGATTTGAAACATTGACGAATAATAAGTTTTACTGTGGATTCTCCAGTAACTATGTCTCAAAAGAGAACAAAATTATTATTGTAAACTTTCTTCATGGGTTTCATGAGCAAGTGATTTTATAATAATAGGATTTTTCATTTAGAGTCTAGAATTAATGTCATGTATGAAGAGCTCTTCTTGAGCCTATGTTTAATGTATATAAGTCTATAGAAATGTCTAGATGCCCTCAAAAGACAAGCACAATCCCTCTTGAATAAGTTGACCTGCAATTTGAATTAAAGGAAGAACATCTCGGCTTGCATCAATAGACACATCCTTGACACTGTTATGTCATCTTAATATGTGGGTTGGACTACTATAAATACTCAACTAGGGTCTTCACAAAAGGGCAGTGGAGAACTCAGATCCTTCTGAAGTTTTGGATGGTTGTCACAGAAAAGGTTTTTGGATTGCACAATGAGGTAATTTCGTAAGTCTTTCCATGTTGTAGTATGCAGATATCTCTGTGTTTTTCGGATGGGTACCATAGATATGAAGTCACAGCCTCCTCAAAATCTTGGGGATCACTGTCTCGGCATACTAGACGCAGACACAATCTCGACATATTTGTGATGAGGAGGATTTAGGTGATCTCATAATGACATACTCTCGACACAATCACAGTCTTGACATAGTTGTGATGAGGAGGATCTCAGTGATCCCACAGTGATACACTTTGTCTCGGAATACACTCTAGACACAATCATGATCTTAGCATAGTTGTAATCATGGTCTTGATAAAGATCTTGGTGCAACCCTCATAAATGCATATACATATCTCAGTATAGAGATATCATTGTCATGATGATGATCTCAGTGAAGGTGCATAAATGGTGCAGTAGTAATGATCTCGATGGCGCAGTAGTGATGGCCTCAGTGTTGCAAGTAGTGATGACTTTAGTAGCAGCGATTATGATCTCAGCAATGATGAAGAAGAGGATTTTTGTTTTGGTCCTCGAGTGGCCAAATAGGTCAAGGGTCATGGCCTTGGTATTCGTTAATTGGAATCTCTATAAGAAGAATTTGTGTTGGTTTTCCACTCAAAGAGAGAGGTTTTGGCCCTAGCAGAAAGCCAACATCTTGTTTTCTTGTCTCTTTTGTTTTGGTAACTATCTGATGAAGTAAGAAAACACACTCTAATAATAAACGAATATTGTGCTATAAAAAAGAGTAAAACGAACCTCACAAATAGTTATCATCATGAGAAGAATTTGATTAACTTGATTGCCCTAGATTCTTCAACACATCTCAAGCATGACTTTCCAAAAATAGTAAATCACCTTGTATAAATTGGCAATCAAGCGTAGTTGAACGAAAATCACTCAACTTATCATTAATCAATCGTAATAGTTTAATCTCGACTTAATCCTGAACATTATTAATATTATTATTATAGTTTATGAGACTAGGATATTATTATTGAAAGGGAATTATAAGTCACCTTCATATCCTCAATCACTTCACACCTCTCTCCTTGATGATTCTCATGGCCCTATGTAACTTTCTCTCTCTCTCTTTTAATAATACATTACACTCTCTTTTATGTATTTATTAAAGAATGGCATATTCCTCTTACACTCTCTTTAATGCATATGTCACACTCTCCTTAACTAAGGAATTCATACCTCTCCTTATTGGCATAAGTTACACTCCTCTAAATGCAATACAAGGCATGCATATTACTCCTCCTTTATGACAAAAATTGGTTTCTCCTCCTATATATATGTCTCAGGTTTGCTCACTTGAGGTAGAGGAAGTGCATTGTGATACCAAGAGTTAGAGGGATTAAAAAAAAATTATGAAAGGGTGAGACTTAGAGAGTAGTCAATTTCTTTTGAAATGAATTTGAAATTCCTAAACTAAATTACTAAGTATCTCTACATGGTGGATTTGACCATGAGTGGTATTGGGAGGAATTGAAAGTTATATTCCTCGTATTTTCTTGTATATCTCTCTACTACTATATTTTGGTATTCCTTGTGAGCTTAGATAGCTCGGGGATTCTGGGGAGAGAAGTTCTTCCTAGACATGGTTGGGAGGAAAATCGGATGGTTCACAATGAGTTGGTAAGGATATTAGAGCTAGAGCATACTCTCATTGTAGCTAGAGCATATTCCCATCTTTTTGGAATTGTATAAATACACTGCTAGGTATGTTCATAACCATTCTTGAAATTTCAGTGTATTATTAGTTTAAAATGGTGTAGAACTTTCAATTCATTGGAAATTTCTACTTGTGAATGTTTATGAGATATTAATTCTCAGCTAACCAATAATGAACGGTAGCTATAGTTGAGAATGTACATGAAGGGGGGTTAAAACAAGAATGTGTTGTTGAACTTTTAAGTTCTTTTTATAATGATTTTTTGTCCATAGCGGGTTTCCATGAGTTGATGAAAATACCATATTAGCATAAATTTGGGTTTTTTTTTTCTCCGTGTATAGCTGTAGATGGAGTTTTCACACTAAGTGTTTGGAAAAAGTGATAAATGAGATAGTACGAATTTTTTGTTGTTGTTGTTTTAAGAAATAACATATCTGGGAAGGTTTGTTGCGATTCTGCTCAACATCAGAGGGTATTCGTGCCCTATGGCCATGTAACCCCTTGTTTTGTTCCAAAAAAAAACACTTTTGATAACCCAGATTGTAAATCTAGGTGATTTTGAAGATTTTTGTTGTCAATAGTGTGTTCTTGTTGTCAGGTTTTAGGTGAAGGATTAAGATGATTTAGTTTATTTTTTAATATTCCAATAGTTAAAGTTTTAATTTATGAATTTTATGAGTAAAATAGTTTGAGTAAAAATATTATATCCATATTGCTAATGGTTGTCAAATTATCTTAAGAGATGATGGTCAACAAGCGTTTGACAAAATGCCTCAATGGATGTACCTTTTATGCACATAAATTCTTAGAGTAAATGTCTCATTGACTATAGATTTTATGTACTAGAAATTTATGAATATATTTTTCAATCGATGTAGCTTCCTATTTCTGCAAAATTTTTATATAAATGTGAAAATGAATTTTAGTAAAGATGTTGAATTGTGAATAGATCAACAGGACAATGTTACTTTTATCATATAAAGTTATCATTAAAAAAAGGGTGTTGTTGGAAACAATTTTACAGTGACAAATTATGTAGGATTTAATTACTTGTTCAAATGAGATAAATAAGTTCATCAGGATTGCATGTATTCAGGGGTGTGGCCTTATGCTTTAGTGACTATAGAAAACAACTATTTATGCCCAATTTTGGCAGTTCCATTGTTTTACATGGCACTTTTTGAAGATTAATATTCTTTTGAATTGGTAATAGTAGTTGTTCTTGCTGCAACATTCATTATACAATTCTCATGATTGAAGAATTGCCTTAATAACTGGGATTACAAATTTTTAATTCATGAATTTGGAAATGTTGTTGGGTCAATATATTTCATGATTACATTTCATAACCATATCATATTTATTAGATTTACTGATGAAGAGAGGCATATTCTTCCCTCCATTACCTTGTTATAGGTAGGTTAATACTCATACACCTATATGTGATTTTTGTAATAGAAGCATGATACTTTGTGGTTCTGATGTCAAGAGTCAATAAGTGGAACATATTTATAATAATATAAGGGGTTGATTAAGCTTAATGCTCAGACATGGCATTATGATGGAATTTATTTTCAGTTTTACTTAGAGCTCACGTATAAGTATGAAAAGAGAACATGCTATCTTCTTTTAAACTTGACGAGAAATGCATTTTGGAATTGGTTTTAATGGAAATTTATCCCTCACTTCTTATGTTATATTCTTATATTGAAATATATGAAGGAACATGATCTTCATGATAACCAAGTTAGACATATTATAAGTTTGAAAAAAAATGAGTATTAGTATTCAACGTAACCTTTACTTATCTATGCTATTGATGGTTGGTAAGGTGGGACCTTACAACAAAGGTGATGCATAAATATGGAAAGTATCCCAAAAAAAAATGTTATATCAGGACGAGTAATAGATAAATAAATCAAACTTCCAACATGTTGTTTGTACTTTGTTGGATCTTCAAATGTTTTTCCTTCTTCTGAAGTGAGTTTCAAATTCCGTTCCATTGGTGTAGCACTAAGATTACAATCCATCATACCATATTTGTTCAATAACTTTCCAACATGTTTCTTGTGAGAGATAAAAATATGTTGAGGTTTTTGATCAACTTCAATTCCAAGATATAATGAAGTAAACCTAAATCTGTCATATCAGAAACCTTTTGCAATTCCTTCTTTATGAAAGATATATATTTTTCATTGTTCCCTGTGATCATCAAATCATTAACATAGACAACTAGATATACAATTGATCTTCCAAATTTCTTAACAAAATAATTTGGATCATCTAGGTCAAAATGCTTATAATTTAACTTAAGAATATTTTCAATTAGTTTCTCACACCATGCACATGGTGCTTGTTTCAAACCATACAAAGGCTTCATTAATTTGCATACCTTTTGTTCTTTTCCTTTAACAGAAAAGCCTTCTGGTTGAAACATGTAAACATATTCTTTCGAATATCCATTTAAAAAAAAAACATTTTTAACATCCATATAATGAATTTTCCATCGTTTCTAAGTTGCAATAGCAAACAAAATTCTAATACTGCCCCATTTAGTTGTAGGGGCAAATGTCTCTATATAGTCAACACCCTGTTTCCCTGCATATCCCTTTGCTACAACTCTTTCCATGTCCTTATCAAGTGAACCATCATCTTTATACTTAGTTTTATAAACCCATTTGAAACCAATAGGTTTGATGCCAACAGGAGGATCCACAAGCCTCCATGTGCCATTTTTTATGGGGACATCATATTACTTTTGCATTGCATATTTCCACTGATCATAACTAGCAAGTTCTTAGAAACAGGTACGTTCACAATCAACATAAAAATTAAATTCACAATGAGAATAGTTACCTAAAGAACTCCCTGTCTCAAACCTATCATATTTCTTTTAGAATTTTCTAATACGAGTTGATCTTCATAGAGGTTGTGAAGAAAGTTTCTCATCTTGTGAAATTGACTCTTCATTACTTTCTGTCCTACTCTCAATTCTTGTTGTCTTCGTCCCTGTTGTCCCTACAGAAACACTTTTATCATCCAATTTCTCTTTGGCAACAGAATTATTATCACCACTTTGAGAAGGAAAATCCACAGATTGATCTAATATGGGAAACCCCTTCAAGATGTGGAAGAATATTATTTGATTCATAATAAAACTTCTTAGGCACAAACTTCTCTAACTGATTAAGTTTGTCTATCAATAATGAGTGTATCTTTATTATATTCAAGAAAAATGACATCTCTTGACAAAATAAATTTCTTATTCTCTTCATCATACAATTTGTATGCCATGGAAGTCATAGAATACCCCCAAAATATACATTTTCTACTTCTCTCACTCAATTTATTTCTTTGTTGTTTAGGAATCAAGGCATAACATTGAGAACCAAAAATTCTGAAATGTTAAACAGTAGGAAGATGACTATATCACATTTCATATGGAATTTTATTTTTTATGATATAGGAAGGACATTGATTTCTAATATAAGTTGCACATAGCACTACTTCTCCCCAAAAAATTAATTTTACATTCTTAAAAAACATCATTGATCTAACCATATTAAGTAGTGTTTTGTTCATTCGTTCTGCAAAACCATTTTTTTGTGGATTATAAGGTACTATTGTTTGGTGTTTGATGTCATTCTCTTACCAATATATTTCAAAAACATATGAAGTATATTCTCCCCCATTATCAGTTCTTATAGTACCATTATTAAGTTGAGCTTCATTTGTAATCAAGAAATGAAATTTTTTAAACACATCAAAAGCTTGTGATTTTTTTGAAGAAGATAGATGCAACACATCCTCGAATAATCATCAATAAAATACAGTATGTATTTATTTACATTAGAAGTTGGTACAGGCATAGGTCCACATAAATATAAGTGTATGAGACTTAATTTCCTCGAAGCCCTAGAAGTAGAGCTCTGAAAAGACTCATTTTGATGCTTCCCCAATATACAAGCATTACCTGGAGCCAATTTTTTTTTTCTTGGAACTGTTGGAAGTCCCTTAATCCCCTACTGTCTCATAATTCTAATACTTTCATAATTGATATAACCGAAGCGAGCATGCCACAATAAAGATGATTACAAAGTATCATTTTGTTGGAACAAATGAATAGAATTTAATGCAATAGATGACATAACTATTTTCAATGGAGGTTTTCTTCAGTTTTGTTGTCTTTCTTCTTATTCAATAGTAGTGGTTTGCATTCTCAAAATTATTTTTGTGAGGTATCATGTAGTGGAATGTGGCTACTGCAAGTGTGAATGAATGAAGTTGTAGGGAATAACAATCTAGAAAATTGTCCACTAAAAGTAATTATCGAAAGAATAAAGCATTAATGCAAGAGAATTAATTGCTAGAATTAAATGCATAAAAATCTATTAATAGTCGAGTTAATAATAGCTAAATGTAATAGTTATTGCAATGTGGAGTTTAACTTATTAATTATTAACTATTAATAATAATAAAATTAATAGATGTAGTATTATAATAGTTTTCTATGTAAAATAATTATCAAAATAAAGTATTATTTTCGGATAATTAATTGCTATAATTAAATGCACAATAGTCTATTAATATTCAAGTTAATAATAGTTAAGTGTAATAGTTATTGCATTGCAGAGTTGAACTCATTAATTATTAACTATTAATGAAAATAGTTAATTGTTATAGTATTATAAGTTTGTAGGTTTCCTTGTAGTAGCTATAATATTAATTAACTATTAATGAAAGCAATTAATCTTTATAGTATTATAGGTTCGTAGGATTCTTTGTAGTAGCTATAATATTATAAAAATGTAATAGTTTCATGGAACTATTGTTGTAGTTTAAATATTACATTATTAACTAGTTTAATAATAATATTTGTGTTTTCATTTTACAAAATTTGTTTAATAATGATATTTGTGTTTTTGTTGTGCGAAATTTGTTTAATTATAATATTTGTGTTTTCTTTGTGGAGAAGTGTGAACATTTTTGTTTAACAATAATATTTATGTCTTCATTGTGCTAAAGTGTGAATATTTTGTTTAATAATAATATTTTTGTTTTCGTTGTGTATAAGTGTGAAGATTTTTTCTAATAATAATAACAACACACATTAGTAAAATATTAAAAATAGGCATAAGAGAAATGTAAAGTCGATATCCGTACTTGTTTCATGACTTCATTTTTCAACAAATAAAAATAAAGCCAATAATGACATTAGATATTTACTATATTTTACAACAAATAATTAAAATAAATGTTTGCATTGTTTTTTAAGTACAACTTGCAGGGCATTGGTTTCTGTATTTCATACTAAAGTAATTAAAAAATGTGTACCCGATGTTTTTTACATACAAATTATGTGACGTTGATTATTTGTATGTTCTATAAAATTAATTAAATGCACAATAGCCTATTAATAGTCAAGTTAATAATAGTTAAATGTAACAACTATTGCAATGCAGAATTTAGCTCATTAGTTATTCACTGTTAAAGTTATAACTAGTTATAGTTCGTTTTGCTATTACTATTGTGTTGTTATAATGTATTGCTTCATAATTAAGTCAAAAACTAACTAATTAATAGTTATTAGCTACTAAAGAATAGCTCTTCTTTATGCTTTCATTTATATTTTATCGTTAATGCCTTGCGCGGAGATTTTTTCTTTAATTTTCATTGTGTGAAGGCACTGCTAAAATGGTTGAAATTGAAATAACTAATTTAAACAGGTCAAATGGCTAAAGAGTGTGCATCGGCATTGAAGACGGGTGCAGAGTTAGCAGTCTGCAAATTTTTTCTTGTGCAAAACTTTCCACACAAGCAAAGCTCCACACAAGAGGTAGTTTATCACCACTTAGTTTCGAAAAGCTTTGCAAAAGAGGTTTTCTTAAGTTTCGTTTTCTTTCTCAGAATTATTCTTGTGAGGGACCATGTAGTGGAAATATGGCTACTACAAGTGTGAATGAATGAAGATGTAGGCGATAATGATCGAGAAATTTTTCCATGTAAAATAATTATTAAAAGAAGAAAGCATTAATCCAAGAGAATTAATAGTTATACTTAATTGCACAATAGTCTATTAATAGTCAACTAATAATAGTTAAATGTAATAGCTATTGCAGTCCGAAGTTTAACTTGTTAATTATTAAATATTAATTAACAAAAAAAATTAATAGTTATAGTATTATAATAGTTGTCCATGTAAAATAATTATCAAAAGAAAGCATTAATATCAGATAATTAATAGCTATAATTTAATGCACAATAGTCTATTAAAGCGAAGTTTAACTCATTAATTATTAACTATTAATGAGAATAGTTATTTGCTATATTATTATAGGTTAATATGTTTCCTTGTAATAGCTATAATATTGTAAAAATATTATAAATGTAATAATTTAAGGAAACTATTGTTGTTGTTGTTGTTTAATTATTGTAGGTATTAATAGTTATAATTCATTTTGCTATTACTATTGTGGTGTTATCATTTATGATTCATAATACAACTAATTAATTAATATCTATTAGCTATTAAAGAATAGTGTTTCTCTATGAGTTCATTTATATTTTTATCGTTAATGCTTTATGTGGAGAATTCTGTTTTCATTTTCATTATGTGTAGGCATTGCTAAAATCAAAATAACCAATTAAAAAAAAATAAAAAAAATTGAAAATTATGTTAAAGTTAAGAGAAATATTTATGGTGGAATGTGGAATAGTGGTGATGAATACCAAGCTTCCTCCACACAATTGTTTAGTCCTACCAAGTTTCCTCTACACAATTATGTAGCCACCTACCCCTCTTCCCCCCAAGCATCTAATATCCCCTTATTGAGTAATGTTTCTTTAATCATTTTTATTTATAAAAATGGTTGTGGAGCCATAATGATACTTTGGATAAATGATTGTAAATAATATATTTATATATATATATATATTATATTATATATATTATATAGAGAGAGGAAGAGAGAGAGTAGAGAGAGAGAGAGAGGAGGGAAACTTATGCATTCGGAGAAGATAAACTAGAATGAGATTTGATTAGCTCTTGATGATAAGAATTCTAGAAGACTTTAGATAAGACTGAGGGGAGAGAAAAATACCTTAGAAATGCTTAGTTGAAGAAAGATGTACGTTGGTTGCACTTAAAGCACCACGGGAGAAAAAGGCAGGGTTTAAAGGCAAAAGCCTAGGCAAGAAAGCAATAAAGCTCACAAAAGTTAGGACGCCACTAAAATGGAAACAATATCATGAAGAAGGGTAATAGCTACCTAGAGGGATAGTCAATGGAGGGTTGTTGATTCTATGGAAAACAATCTTGGCTTGGGGGGAACTAGAAGGGAGTTTGTGGTTGTGTGGTCAGTGTATTTCTTTGGTGCAGATTTTCGCAGTGAACACAACTGCAAGTTACTGGTTAGATCTATGGATGTTAATGGATTTAGTCTTCTTTTATTTGTTATTTAAGTAGTATAGAATAAAGGACAATACTGTGAATAGGAACAAGAAATTGTTTTGAATTTTATTTATTGTTAGAAATTTATTCACTATTAGAAATTGTTAGCTGGTATTACTGGTTATAAATATAGATGTGATTGGAAAGGAATCTCCTTTCTATTATGATTAGGAAGTAAATTAAAAACACGATGCGACTGCTAATAGGTTAGTGGCGACCGATTTTTCATATAAGTCACTAGAGTATGTAATAATGGTTAAAGGACATAGGATTTTGTTAATCAGAAATAAATGCAGTAGCGCAACCTATAGTATTAACCAAAATAAAATAATATATATACCTTTAGAGAAAAATATATATAATCATGATACTATAATAATGAGGTCAATAAATGACTATGTGCAAATCATGTAAAGAAGTGATAAAGCATGATCTAGGTTCTGCTTTGCGCACCTAGACTGTGAACCCAAAACACTTCTATATTATATGGGCATGAATTGGCATAAATTCCATAAATGTGTATGAATCAAATTTCTAGACAGTGCACGCTTCAAACAACAAGATTATGTAAATTGCATCCCCAAAATGCTTGCATACCCTATGAGTGTAAATTGGCATAAAACCATAACTATTTATAAAACAAATTACTAATTTATGCATGCCTTTAATAGTTGAATTATGTAAACTAGGTATTAAATAAGCTTCAATTTACATGCATGTGAAACGATATAAAACTGAGAATCCTATATAAAGTAAATTGCCAATTTGAGCATCACGTAAGCAGTGGAAATTTATACTCAGTATTATTTCCAACAATTTTTACATGTCATAAGCACTGATACATACAACCAGTAGTAGAATCTGAAGGAATATTCAGTAATGGAAATGGATATTTCTACATTATATTAGTATTCTGAAAAAAGGAGACAATGCCACAAGTATACTAAATTCTCCATATTGATGTATGAATTCCCTCGACTTGATAGAGGGAATATATCGTACCTAGATGTCTTTATGCCACAACCATAAATCCAAAACAAAATCCAAACTATATACAGACTACAACTGAGTTACATTAAAATAAGTATACTAGTATGGACACAATCGTACCCAGCCATCATTCATTTGTTACAGCCTCACCCCACTAGAAAAATATACTAGGTTATGAAAGGAAAAGAAAACCCTGAAACCACGACTTGCATAGCTAGAGAAAAGCTCTAAGATGTGGATAAAATGATACTCTATGTCAAATAAATGATCTGACACCAACATTGAGAAACCACATTAAGTAACAATTGTAGGAGAGTTATAGCACTAGAGGAACCATAAACAAAAGAAGCTCGACCCAATCGCATAACATGTGTAGCCATGACAAGAAATAATGAGGAGGAATGGTCGTGAACCTACAAAATGCTCAATACGATAGTTAATACAAAAAATAAATTAGACACAGAAATGGGGAACTACTTCACCAGGATTACCATAATTGCAAAAGATTGTTAAAGAACAAAATACATGTAGACCTCCTTGAGCTTATTATCAGAAAATAAAAAGTAGAAAAATGTTGTGGGTATCATGGTGAGTAAATGAATTGACTAAGTAAGTAAGCATATGCCATACAACATTGTCCTTGTATCCGTAAAATTGCATCACATTTCGAGGGGAAAACCGTAAACTGTACACACGCCTTACCCAAAGACACAAACTATAAAGGGATTTCATAAGAAAACAAACCTAGTGTAAGGGGGAATCCCTTTGGCAGGGAAATGCAAGAGACGTGCGAGAAAAAAAAATGAAGAGAAGCCAAACGAAATTGCACGAAAACAAACAAACCCTCATGCTCTAAGGAACGATTTTCTCATTTATCAATGAGAGAAGGAAACAAATTTAGAGGCAGAGGTTGGACTAGTCATGCAACCCACTAGCCTCTTTTTTGTCCTCAATTTTCACACTATGCAGCAAATTATTTTAAAAAAAAAGAGGTATTAGAACTCGCCATGACTGAATTCATCAAACCGTTACAATCCAAACAGAGAATTCAATAAATAAATGTGAAACTCTCTCAAGCCAGCAATAAGCCTTGGAATGTCATACCTGGTGTATAAAGAAGCACATATGTGTTGACTTTGGGTAGCATCGGATGTGCTCTAGCTCCAGAATTTTGTGGAGGGGCTAGAACACATGAGATCTCCAAGACCTAGAAATCGTTTGGTGAAATTCCACCCGGATTATATTTTATTAAAATAATTAATATTTTTAATGGGGTTCCTATGTCTAAACTTAAGAAAATTAAAATATTAATGGGTATTATTGAAAATATGGATGAGAAGCTTCTAAGAGATGAGGATCAAGTCTAATTTAATCTTAGCCGTTTATTAGAGATTAGATCACAACCATTGATATCTCAACAAGAAAAGTATAAAGGAAGACTTGAGAGTCATTTGGAGATGCACTGGGCAAATACTCAGTAACCTGAGGGAAATCAATTCTCAAGGAGTAAGAGTTTGATTTCATAGGGAGAGTTACAGGGTGAAGGAAGAGGAGGGAATCAACATCAGTCAGAGGCTGAGGAGGACGTGACAGAGTGCATCAGAGAGACAACACAGAGGGATAGATCTGAGAGATAGCGCAACTAGGGACACAGTCCTCACGCAGAGATTATGCAAAGGTGAGGCAATGAAGACTGGAGGGTCTCTGGGGTGTCATAATTTCTCCAAAGGGAGGATGAAAATTATCTCAATTGTTTTCTCAAAGGTTTCTCTATGTTTTGTAAAATCATTCCTTGTAAATAAATTGTTGTTGAAGAATAATAAATAAACTCTCATTTGCTGCACCAGTTTTCCTGCATTGGTTTTTTCCGGGGACTATTAGCCAAAAATAAATGTATTGATGTGATTGATTCTTGTTCTTGTATTTCACTAATCTTTTCTCTATGCTATTATGTGACAACTGCAGTAGAATTTACTTTGATGTTTACTAAAGGTTTTTTGTAAATAACTTATTGTGGAAAATAAGTAGGAGAAATAAATCAGTTACTACAGTAGAATTTCGTGTTTGAAATTTTCACATGGTATCAAAGATGAGATCAGGTAGCAGGATTAGATAATTTGCAATGAGTCGGGAGCATGATGCTGGAGCAGCAACTTGAAAGGACTCACATAGTTCTCCCGAGAAAGAGAAAAGCACGAAGAATATGGATCACGACTATTCTATGTTAGCTTCTAGACGGGAAGAAGAAGTCGTTTTCTTGGCAAGTTATGCTTCCTCTGAGGTTTGGTATATGGATAGTGTAACTTCTTCACACATGACAAGAATAAGAGAATGTTTCTCAATCTATCAAGAAGAATAGACAAACTTCCAAACACCATGGGAAATAAGTCAAAATGTACCCCCTAGGAAGAGGTACTATAATTTTTCCAACAGAAGTAGGGGATCGGCTTCGAGCTACCAATGTACTACACGTGCATGGATTGGGGATGAACTTGCTCTTTGTATCTCATTAAAAACAAGGGCTATGATATTTTCTTCATTGGGAAGAAAGTGTATGTCAAACATCCGAGTTGGAATAAGAAGGCCCAAATTAGAGTCACAAGTAATAGACTGTATAAGTTACAACTAGAATCTCCAATGGCACTGATAGCCAGCAGTGGAGAAAAAGATTTGAATGAACTATGACATAGGAAGACGGGGCACTTACACCACAGGGCTCTAAGAATTCTCAAAAGAAAGGTCATAGGAGTTCCAGAATTAAGTACCAAACGAGACGATGTATCAAGAGGGTGCACACTAGGAAAGTATGCCAAATCGGCTTATTCCAAAAGTAACACTAGGGCTAAGATTGTTCTAGGATTGATACACTCAAATATCTGTGGATGCATGTCCACAAAATCTCTTAGTGGTGTCGAATACTTTTTCACCTTCATTGATGACCATTCAAGGAAGACTTGGATCTACTTTCTAAAAACCAAGGATGAGGTTTTCGATTGATTCAAATAGTTTAAGGCTTTGGTTGAGAATATCACAGGGAAGAGGATAAAAGTGTTGCACTCGAACAATTGTGGAGAGTACATTGATAAGGACTTCACTAATTTCTATGCAAGGGAAGACATCAGAAGAGAATGGACAGCTCCATATAATTCAGAGCAGAATGGAGTAGCAGAGAGGAAGAACGTGACTATTGTTGAAGAAGTAAGGGCAATGTTGTATGATCATATATGCCCAAATTTCTATGGGCAAAAGCATGCAACACAACAGTATATGTCCAAAACAGGACTCCTCACATGGCATTAGGTAATATTACTCTAGAGAGTGTCTTCACCGATAAGAAGCCTGAGGTGAGTCATTTCATAATATTTGGGAGTTTGGCATACTACCATATACCCGAATAAAAGAGAAAGAAGTTGGATCAAACTGCAGAAAAATGATATCTTGTGGGATATAGGGAGAATACTAAGGCATATATAATCTATCTTCCAGGAAATAGGAATATCATAATATGAAGAGATGTAAAGTTCATGGAGGACAACGCTTTTAGGATCTTGAGAAATTCCTTTCGAAGAGAAGTAAAAGGATGATCCATTGGTCCAGCCACTTCGACCAGCAGGAACCAACACCAGTATTTCTCCAAAAGATAAGAATCAAGAGGTATCACAACAGGTGGAGTCTCGAGAGGAGGAGAAAATATATCTACCCACTACCAGTGGAAGAATGAGACAAGAACTTCGATAGATACTACGGTATGCAGAGGATTTCATTGGAGCTCCTAGGAACGAGAAAAGGGAGCATAGGAAACTAGATAGATACCAAGCCTTGGTGGCTCAAGTTGGAGAACCCTCTAGTTTTTAGGAGATTGTTTAGCATCAAATATGGGTAGATTCTATGGTGGAGGAATATAGTTCCATAATGGTCAATGATGTTTACGAAGTGGTACCTAGACCCCAGGATAGGTCAGTTGTAGGTTCGAGATGGATCTAAAAGGTCAAATATGTTGTAGATGGTAGTGTGGAAAAATACAAAGCCAAGTTTTTGGTTAAGGGGTATGCTCAGAAGGAAGGATTAGACTATGAAGAAACCTTCACCCTAGTAGCCAAGTATACTTCTATTAGATCTGTGATATCCTTTGTGGCACAGATGGGGTGGGAGATTCACCAGATGGACATCAATACTACTTTCTTGAATAGTGTGATAGAAGAAGAAGTATACATTGAACAACCAGAGGATTTTAAAACACATGAGAATAAATCTCATCTGTGCAAGTTGAAGAAAGCCTTGTATGGATTAAACAAGTGTCAAGAGCATGGTACAGTCGAATTGATGGTTACTTGCAGAAGATGGGATTCATCAAGAGTGACACATATCCCAACCTCTACTATCTGATTGTAGAGAATGATCCTCTAATTCTGATGTTCAATGTGGATGACATTTTTCTAATAGGTTCATCCAGGCTCATCAAAGATTGCAAGGAAAACCTAGCTACAAATTTGACATGAAGGATTTGGGATGGATGCATTATTTTCTGGGGTTGGAAGTTTGGTAGTAGAAGGGTGGAATTTTCCTTGGACAAGGAAGATATGCTACAATTTTTTTGAAAAGGTTCAGAATGCAGGACTATAGACCTATGGCTATTCCAATGATTACCAATTGGAAGAAGATTGATGCGTCTGAAGATAAAGAAGTCGATTCCACCTTGTACAAGAAACTCATAGGGTCCCTAATGTATATGGTCAATACCAAGCGGGACATCTGTTATGCTATCAACACCCTCAGTCAGTTCATGGTGGAACTAAAGAGGGCACACTGGGTAGTAGCCAAGCATGTGCTCAAATATGTACCAGGAACAATCAAGCATGGATTAATGTACACTCGAGGAAATGACATCAAGCTGAGTGGGTTCACTAACGTAGATTGGGTTGGAAGTTCAATAGATCGTAAAAGTACCACTAGGTACTATTTCAACATTGAATTAGGAATGATGTCCTAGTGTAGTAGGAAATAGAAATCCATAGCTCTGAGCTCAGTTGAAGCTGAATATATGGCAGCTAGTACAACAACGTGTGAAGCCATATGGCTTAGGAAGTTGCTTGTGAATCTAATCGGGAGAAGGATGGAAGAAACCAATATTTTGTGTGATAATCAAAGTTGCATCAAGCTCTCTAAGAATCCAATTTTTCATGATCGCTTGAAGCACATTGACATCAGGTGCCACTTTATCAGAGACTGTGTCCAGCTACGGGCATTACAGTTACGCTACACTCTGACAAGAGAACAGGTGGTAGACATTCTCACCAAGGCTTTAGGAAGAACAAAGTTTGTTTATTTCAGGGAGAAAATGGGGATGATTGAGAATCCGTTTTAGTAGCATAAGAAGATAGTGCAAGGAGATGGAGTGCAGCAATTAGCAATGGGAGTGCTATGGGCAACATGATGCAACATATTGAGAGAGAGTTGCAGTACAGATGCAACAATGACAGTGGCAACATCATGGGTAGCAGTACAGGTTGCAGCAACATAGTGCATGAAGGGAAGCAGGCTGATCATCAGCAACACAAAGGACTAATGTCATGGATCAGTGTGATACTTCTACTAGGAAGTATTGCTAGAGAACATTCCTCGTTAAGAGGGGGTGTTGATTTTGGGTAGCATCAGATGTACTCTAGCTTCGAAATTTTGTGGAGCGGCTAGAACACATGAGATCTCCAAGACCCATAAATCGTTTAGTGAAATTCCACCTAGATTGTATTTTATCAAAATAATTAATATTTTTAATGGGGTACCTAAGTCTAAACTTAGGAAAATTAAAATATTAATGGGTATTAATGAAAATATGGGTGAGAAGCTTCTAAGAGACAAGGATAAAGTCTAATTTAATCTTAGTCATTGATTAGAGATTATATCACAACCATTGATATCTTAATAGGAAAAGTATAAAGGAAGACTTGAGAGTCATCTGGAGACACACCAGGCAAATACTCAGTAACCTGAGGGAAATCGATTTTCAAGGAGTAAGTGTTTGATTTCAGAGGGAGAGTTGTAGGGTGAAGGAAAAGGAAGGCATCAACATCAGTCGGAGACTGAGGAGGAGGTGACGTAGTGCATCAGAGAGACAATGCAGAGGGATAGCTCTGAGAGACAACGTAGCTAGGGATGCAGTCCTCACGTAGAGATGACACAAAGGTGATGTAGTGAAGGCTGGAGGGTCTCTGGGGTGTCAGAATTTATCCAAATGGAGGAGGAAAATTATCTCAAGTGTTTTCTCAGAGGTTTCTCTATGTTCTGTAAAATCATTCCTTGTAAAGAGATTGTTGTTGAAGAATAATAAATAAACCCTCATCTGTTGCACCGGTTTTCCCGCATTGGGTTTTTCTGGGGACTATTGTCTAAAAATAAGTGTGTTGATGTGATTGATTCTTGTGCTAGTATTTCACCGTTCTTTTCTATATGCTATTATGTGACAACTGTAGCATAATTTACTTTGATGTTTACTGAAGGGTTTTGTAAATAACGTATTTTGGAAAATAAGTAGGAGAAATAAATCAGTTACTGCAGTAAAATTTCGTGTTTGAAATTTTCACAAGCCAGTTTTGCATTCCTGTAACAGAAAACAATTAAGGAGTTAAAATAAAAACCACAAAGCAAACTAAAAACCCATATTTCATTATCAACAAGAGGCCTAACACAATGTCATAGGTTATAGGAAGGTTGATTGACTTGGGTACCGTCATGGCTGAAACGGTCTTTGGGAGTGCATTCTAACTCCGATAATGGATGATTCCCCTCACCAATGCCTTGGAAAATAGCAGCAAGAGAAATTAGTCATGGGTAACATTGAAGGTCAAGTGAAAAGTATCACAGAAGCAAACACCAGAGTTCGAAAAAAAAAATTTGTGGATAGACGTGTTATGATACCTAGATGGGTGTTGTGGTCGAAACTACCACAACACACATAGGGATCCAAGTGTCGAGGCGAAGCTACAGGGGAAGCCTCATTGTCGTCGAAAGGAAGATCCATAGATAGAAAGGACGAGATGAGCGGAAACTAGGGTTAGATTAGGACTTAGGGTTGAGAGCTTCAATCATAGCAGTTGATAACCATCATTGCATCTCAACCTTCCACAACTCCCAACACCACCAACGACCATGTCAGACCCATGTGACTATGTCCATGTGGAGGGAAGTCCAATGTAAGGTGCATGGAATAGGTAGTGGTTGCAACGAAGGAGTAAATCTATAGTATTAGAGTAATATTTCTCGACTTGATTTAATTAAGGGGCAGGGGTTAGGCTATATACTACATCTCCATGTATTAAATCTTAGGTTATACCCATGAGCCCCCAACAAACATACTCACAAGCATGTATATTTATATATTACAACTCCTAGCAAGTGTAATGGATAAGAAGAGGGATGGGGGTGTAATATATATATATAAACCAATAGCAAGGGATGGAGGTATGGTGAAACTAGAAGTTCAATGTAGTGAGGACATAAATACATGTAGTAAGGTGTGTCAAAACCTTAGAGGAATTGAGGGTGTTATTACATGAACCAAAATCAGAAGGTAAATAAATAAATAAAAATCAAAGGATGAGGAATGTTGCATATGGTATCAGAGCCTAGCAACACCACTGGGCCAAGGGTTTGTCATAATAATTGAAATAACAACAGTAAAATTGTGTAAAAAAAAAAAACTAATGAAATTACATAGGATATACTGAACTTGAACTTTGCGTAATTGTAAGGGACAAGAGTGATCAGAATTCAACAATATAATGGCGAAGGAAGTTCCATATAACATTGGAAGTGCGGATTTGTATATTGAACTGGGATATGGGGCCACCCTAATAAATTCCTAGTTTATGGAGATCATTAGGAATTTGCAGCAAGAACTGGTGCAATTAAGAAGCAACAGTGAACGATTGTGAAAATCTAGCGAAGAACAGCAGAGAATGATCAGATGGTTGGCTCAAAAATATAGCCATAAGGCAATGGAACATGAAATGGAGAAAACTGGAAAAAGGGGCATTGAGTCTAAACCATCTGAAAGTGGGGTGGAGTCCAATAGGACATATCCCCGAATTCAGAGGAAAAAGAAGCAAACTGAACTGCAAGGAGAACTTCAAAAGATTAAAACCCCTACTTTTGATGGGGAAAAGGAAGATGTTGAGTCATGGTTACTGAATATGACCAAATATTTTCAAGTGTAGGAGTATGAGAGAAACTTGAAGACCAAATTGGCCATTTACCAACTATAGGGTAAGGCGGCTCTCTAGTGGGAGGAGGTTAAAGGGGTGCATCTAATTGAGGAAAGGATCATATCATGGGAGGAGTTTCAGAAGTATTTTAAAAATTGATATCTGGGTGAACAGTATTATGAGAACTGCGCCAAAGAATTCCATGAACTTAGGTTGGGGCAGCACTTGAATTACGAATTTGTGGCGAAATTCACAAATTTACTGTGATATGTGCCCTACATTAAAGAAGAAAAGGCTACGGTACAATGGTTCATGAACTGCCTACCTACAGTGTACAAAGAGTGGATTGAATTTGAAAATCTAAAGACAATGGAAGAGGAGTTTGGAAAAGATAGACTATGTTACCAACAATTTAGAAACAAGGGGGAAACTTTAAATTTTGGCCAAATAAGGGTATAAGTAAATCTTTCATGGGAAAAAACGGCAAAAACAAGGATATCTAAAAAAAATTGGGAGGGATCACCAACAGAAAAATGTTAGCAAGGGAAATACGAATCAGTCAGCATAGTCTTAGGTGGGATCAAAGACCATGAACAAGGACAAGAATAAGAATAGTAGAGGAAAACAAAGGGAACCCCTTAAATGTTGAGGATGTGGCAAGCCTCATCTGCTAAGAGTTTGTCCCCACAATCCTAGATTTGTGCACAATCTTCAAATTGTACAAGAAACTACCAGTGTGAATGACATAGCCCGAAATATTCCTAGGATAAGTGTTGCCTTAGAAGAAAGACGAGTAGAGCATCAATTAATTATGATCAAATTGAAGGTATTCTCTCCAATCGACCTGTTTTTGTTTTAATTGACCTTGGGGCTAGTTCAAGCTATATTGGACCTCTAATGGTGGAAAAATATGCTCTTAAACTAAGAAATATAAAAATGCATGGCTGGTGCAACTCGCTATTAGCACCAAGAGAAGAGTGACTAGCCAAGTAAGACAATGTTCCCTAGATCTAAATGGTTATTTGACCACAGTAAATCTAAATGTCCTTCCCTTAGGGTCCTATGACATACTAATAGGTATGGATTAGCTTGAGAACCATGGAGCAATAATAAGTTTCTTGATGAAGACAGTGATTTTTGTGGGTCTGCAAGGAAAAACACATATTATTCAAAGGGGTGCTCAAGCCTATATCAGTATGAAAAAATTTCAATTGTGCAAATGAAAAATAATGCGCGGAAAGGCTATAAATTATTCCTCATTCATGTGGAAGAGGGTAGCCAACAAGGGCAAGGTCCAACTTTAGATACTCTACCCATCTAGAGAATAGTCTTTCGGATTAATCCTTACAATGTGATTAATCCAAAAGACTATTCTCTACATAATGGATCACAAAAGTCTTAGATCTAACATACTCTACCCATCATTAAGAATTTCCAAGGTGTCTTTTTGGAAGATATTCCGAACTTACCACCAGACAAGGACATAGATTTCACCATTGATTAGGTACCCGTTGTAGCCCCAATATCTAGAGCACCCTACCGAATGGTCCCACCTGAGTTGTTGGACCTGAAAATGTAGTTGCAGGAACTATTGGATAAAGGCTACATTAGTCCTAGTGTGTCACCCTAGAGGGCACCAGTATTATTTGTTAAGAATAAAGATGGGCACATTTAGAATGTGCATTGATTACCGACAACTGAACAAGTTAACTATCAAAAACAAGTAACCATTGTTGTGTACTCACAATTTATTTGATCAAGAGAGACAACCATATTTTCTAGATTGACTTCAAAACAGGCTACCATCAACTAAGAATAAGGCAGGAGGATGTCCATAAAATAGCCTTTAGGACCAGATATGGGCACTATGATTTTGTGGTATTACCATTCGTCCTTACTAATGCCCCAACAACTTTTATGTACCTAATGAACAACATACTCAACAAATTTCTTGACAGATTTGTGCTAGTATTCGTTGATGATATCTTAGTATATTCCAAGGATGGGGAAGAGCATAAGGAACACCTAAATTTGGTGTTGCAAACATTAAGATAAAATCACTTGTATGCCAAATATAGCAAATGTGAATTCTACAAACCCAAAATACAATACTTGGGTCACATTATTTCCAAGTAAGGATTGGAAGTTGACTTGGAGAAGGTGAAGGTGATGGTAAGTTGGCCTACACTGAAGGATGCATCTATTGTCTAGTATTTTATGGGGCTAGTAGGGTATTACCACTGATTCATTGGAGGGTTCTCTAAAATAGCTCATCCCATTACATCCTTATAGTGAAAAGGAGTAAAATATGAATGGGCTACAGAATGTCAACAAAGTTTTGATAAGCTTAAGCAATTACTTACAACAACTGCCATCTTCAAACTAGCATATCCAAATGAGGAGTTCACGGTTTGCACTTATGGAAGGATTAGGGGGAGTGTTGCTGCAAGGTAATTATGTAATTGCTTATGAATCTAGGAAGCTAAAGACCCACGAAATAAATTATGTAGTAAATGATTTGGATTTAGACACGGTAATACATGCCTTAAAAATGTGGAGGCGTTATTTGTTAGGGAAGAAATTAATTCTAACAATAGATCATATCAGACTTAAATACTTCTTCAATCAACCAAACTTAAACGCTAGGCAAACTGGGTGGATGAACTTTCTTAGCAAATTTGAATTTGACATAAAGAACATAAAGGGGAAAGAAAACAAGATAGCGGACACCCTGAGCAGACATGCCCATAATCTAATGGAGGTGGTTGTTAGCAGCGTTAACATTGATTTTCTAGAGAAAACCAAGAATCTCATCTCTGGTGACCCAAAATACGTGGAAATCTAGCGAAAATTATAGCAAAATGATATCCCTCGCTATACAAAAAATGCTAAGAAATTCCTGATGAATTGAAACAATTGATATTTGTTGAATATCATAAAAATCCCTATGTTGGGAACCTAGGTTACTAGAAAATCGTTATTGCATTAAGGAAAAAATTCTTTTGGCTAGGAATGAAGAAGGGGCGGAATATTTAACAAAGTGTTTGGAGTTTCAACAGGTAAAGGTTGAACACCAACACCCATCGGGGTTACTGAATCCTTTACATGTTCATGAATTGAAATGGGAAATCATCTCCTTATATTTCATTATCGGGTTGCCTAGGAAAAAAGGCAACATGATTCCATCATGGTGGTGGTGGATACGCTAAGTAAAGAAGCTCACTTCTTTCCTGTGCAATCTATGTTTGTGTTGTAGTGGCTACAACAACCCTCCAAAATTTTGGCTTGCACCAATTTGGGAGCCTCCCATGAAGAGTTTCACTTGATGACTGCAAACACTCGGGTTCACTCTGTGAGCTCATGTGAGTCTTTACATTTTCCTTGCTTGTTTATTGCATTCAAGTCCCTGCATGTTGATGTCTAAGTCATGTTTGCGACCGTATTTTGGTTATGCTCAAAGTCTTTGCTTCGTATGTGTTTGTTGTGTTTGCCATGAAAGCATCTGTCGCACTCACACACAAAGTCACATTCACTATCGCGCAAGCATTTTCTCGATCATGAGTGATCAACCATGAGTGTCATGCTTGTCGCTTGCACTGTCGGTGAGTCATGTTGAACATGTGTATTTGGATGGTTTGGCCATTTCGTTGTCAAGTCATGTGAGTGTGTGTTTGTATGATGACTTATGCATCTTTCGACTGTTCTCACACTTAGTCATTTTTTCTAAAGTTCTAACGCCCAGACTCCTCATTGATAGTCAGACCATCACCCTACTTTCGAATCAATCAACTATCAACCGGAATAGTGCAAAAGCACCGAGCTAGTCCTTTCAAGCTGTGCTGCTCGCAAGAATCTCAATCAACTCTCATGTTGAGCACTCTGACAGTCGGACCCGACAGTCACCCCAGGACTGACTCCCCTCAAAAATTGTGCAGAGGCCATTGACCTCACTTGTTCAACTGACTAAGGAGATTGCACAGACAGGCCGGACGGACATCAAGTGCCCGCCCCTGTCTCCTTCAGAAAATTGTGTAGTTTTCCTAATCAGTCATCCACACAGTTGACCGACTATTCATCTCAAAAATTATGCAGTTCTCGTGAGTAGGTCTTCCATTGCCCATCAGTTAGTTCAGCTCAAAAATTTCATAGAGATAATCAGTAGGCAGACCTCCCGACCTCAGTGCAGTTTTCCCAGCCAACAACTCCTAGTAGTAGACTGCCTATTCCCTCAAGGAATTACGCAGTTTCCACTTCCAATGACTCAATAGCCCACTACCAGTTCCCTCTGGGAATTGCGCAGTTTTGGCTGCCAGTGACCCCAGCAGAAAACTGGCAATTCCCTCTGGGAATTGCGTAGTTCTGGCTACTAATCTCCTGGGCAGTTCCCAGAAAAACTGCGCAATCCCTACTTACCGACCCTTCATGTAGCCCGACCCATTCCTCTTGAAAATTGCACAAATCTAGTAGTCCAACCCTTGCTGATTGTTTGTTATGGAAAAGGCACACAGCATGCATGCCTTTCCCTCCTATAGCCTGGACTGTCCCTCCCAAAATTTGTGCAATTTTGCTTCCCAGCCGAGCTAAACCTTGCAAACAGTCACTATCGACTCATATTATCTGTCTCCATCTCTCAATGACTCTTACATAGTTTTCATCAACAGTTTCCTGGAGACATCATTCAGCATCACAACGTTTATGCCTCTCCTGGTCACCTGCATTTGAATGATCATGTGTCATGATAGACTAGGAGGTTTTGGATTTGATGTCGTCTCGGCATGAGTGCTTGCAGGTACAAGTACACCAACAAACATGTCAAGATGAAGAATGGGATGAATGAAGGGAGCACATGTAGATGGATAGGTTCACCAACAGACGAACGGACGAATGAACGAAGCATGCAAAGCGGACAAACATGACGAACATGCACCTTCATGAACAAGTGAGCCTGTCAAGCCTTCCAGCATTAAAGAAAGGAACAACATGCTAATTCTTCATCAAGTGAACCAAGTACAATCGAAGACTTCGCGCACTTCGCCATGCGGAGGTGAAGCTATGATACACCATGAAGACATCCATCACTCAACAACACTATAGCGTGACATGCATTCCAGCAGCAGCATGAATGTACCAGCATTGTCATGTCAAGTCATGAGTCATGTTGCCCACATCTCCATTATGGGCTTGTTGTCAATCAATGTGATGTAACGTGGAAGTCCAAGAGACCCACTTGTTGAACATAGAGTCATGTAAGTCAAAAATTCATGGAAGTCGAATGATCATGAAGGTAGTTGAGCAGCACAAAGGTTAGTTTCACCCTTTTCTATAAATAACCCCCCTCATTTGTACATGAAAGGACTTTTCACCTCAGCGCCTCCCACATAGCCAAGAGAGTCTGTAATCTTTTCTTTGAGGAGTAAGTAGTGGCTCCAATGCCCCGTTGATGGGGTTAGTGATGTATGATGTAACGATGTGTCTTGGAACTTTTTCTTAATTCAAAAGCCTGTTAACAGGCCAACACGTTTTCACACATGTATTTTATTTGTTGTAAGAATGATCTTTAACACTTGTAATGCATGTTTCTTTAACCTGTGTTCTACATCTGAATTGATTCAGTTGTTGTAATGCATAATCTATTAATGGAAATGTGTTGTATATGCTGTTAACGTTGTCCTGTTTGTGTCGACTGCTTTGCCAAACATCAGACAGACCTTTCACATGAACCTTGTTGTAACAACCGTTGCACTCATTCGGACTGATCCATGAGTGTTGTACATGTTATCTTACCTTGTATGTTGTGGCTGCCACATCTGAATGGACTGCTCTACTAGAAGTTGTTTATGTGCTTTTGTGTTGTGTGTTCCTAGCCGAGTTGGGACCGATCCCTTTCAACATGGAACTCACCTTCACCTTCTTCCCCTCACAGTGAAAGAACCATTGACACAAGTACACTTACACTCACAAGGACCACAAACCTCACTTCTCGAAGACAAAGCGAACCACTTTCATGTGCTGACAAGTAAGAGTTGAGGCAAATCTTTAAGATAATGGCAATTGGGCCATCATACCAGATGGGACTCCCACACCAAACGGTGTGAGGTCTATTTGAGATTTCATACCGAGGTTATCCACTGAATGTTGGTGGTTCCAGCATCGTCAACAGTTTGGCATTGCACAAATTGCACAAATTTTCATGAAGGAAATTTTTTGACTTCACGGAATACCAAAAATGATAGTGTCCAACATGGATGCCAAGTTTACTTCCAACTTCTGGAAGGCGTTGTTTGGTGGCATGGGTACCAAATTGAATTTCAGTACAACATACCATCCTCAAACAGATGGGAAAACTGAAAGAACCAACTAGATTGTGGAGGATATGTTTAGAATGTATGTTATGAATCAACCAACAAGATGGGAGGACTTTCTACAATTGGTTGAGTTGTTTACAATAACAGCTACCATGCATCCATAAAAATGAGCCCTTTTGAAGCCTTGTATGGCAGAAAATTCCATACACCCCTTAGTTGGAGTCAACCAGAGAACAAATTGATTCTAGGGTTGGATGCCTTACAGGAAATGGAGCAAACGGTGTGAAGGATTCAACAAAATATCATAGCATCCCAAGATCGAAAAAGAAATTTATGCGAACAAAAAGAGGTCACACAAAGCGTTTAAAGTCGAGGATCATTTCTATATAAGAGTAAAACCCAAGAAAAGTGCATTGAGAATGAGCTCTTGTCCAAATTGGTGCGCCAGTTTTGCAGGCCATTTGAAATTCTGGATAGAGTAGGACCTGTAGCTTATCAACTAGCCCTCCCCACTCACATTAAAGTTCATAGTGTTTTTCATGTTTCCTTGCTGAAGAAGTATGTACATGATAACTCTCATATTATTAACTAGAAAATGTTACAGGTGGAACTCGAAGGAGACTTCATGGCAAAACCACTATGCATTCTCGATCAAAAAGAGATCTGGTTTCGGAATCAAGTCATCGCTCGAGTTAAAGTGCAGTGGAAGCACTAGACCTCTAAGGAGGCCACTTGGGAGCAAGAGGATGGAATGCAAAAGGGAAAAATAAATAAATAAATTCAGCACTCTTCCAGCAGAAAATACCTGTGAATTAGACACCAAGGATGGTGTGAGTATAAGGGGTGAAGGATGTAATATCCCCCTATTAGGTAATATTACTTTAATCATTTGTTTTTATAAAAATAGTAGTGGAGCCATAATGATACTTTGGATAAATGATTGTAAATTAGTATTTTCTTCTTAATAAAAAAATATCATTAGAGGAAATTTCAACCTGAAAGTGGTCTCCTAAGGAAAAATCAAGAAATTAATAAAAAAATGTCATGTAGACAATTTTTTAATATTATTTTATTTTTATCTATGTTCCACAATATTTATTAGCATGAGATTTAATATATATAATATATATATATATATATATATATATATATATAATATATATATAATAATATCTTTGCTGTGTGTGGTGTATATTTCTAATTTTTACTTTTTTATCAAAATCCCTCAATATGATGACATTTTTATAAAATAATTGTTTCGATATATTTTATATTTAATTGTGTATATATAATTTATATTTAACTAATTTTTTTGGTGTTTTTTTTTAACGAAATTTTCTATTAAAGCCACAATTTTCGCCTAAAATATATATTTTTTTTGACGGAATTTGGTAATTTTGTGGGTTTCTGGGATACATTTTTTACTATTTTAAATATTTTATATTTAATTATTTAACTATATCTTCATATTTTTGGTCTGTAATTTGTATTTTTTTGGAATAAGTTTTTTAACTTACTTAATTTTTAACTACTTTTTAACTATGTTAGATCTTAGGATTTTGTGATCTATAATGTAGTAAGAATGTCTTTTGGATTAATCATATCAATAATATCTGGTGACATTTCGAATCAGCTAATGTGGTTCATATACTTTTTAACTATAACTATCTATATATATTTTATATTTAACTTTTTTTTGGTGTTTTTCTTAGCATGGTTATTAATGTCAAATGGGCCTACTTTTTTAATTTATATCTTTTTCACTAATATCAAGATTTACATTGCATTAATAATTTTTACGATATTGTAATTCATATAGGTAAGGTAGGTAAATAACATTAATAAAATATTTCACAAATACCCAAATTAATAATAAAATATTTCACTGATTCCCAAATTAAACAATTTAAAGTTATTTAGGGCATGTATATCTTTTTAAATTTAAAAGATTTTGATTGGTTTACATAGTATACGTGGAAATTATGTGAAAATTTCATGGGAACTTTTAGGTTGAAATTTCCTCTAATGCTAGCTACAGAGGGAGATTACGAAGGAATGTTAGCCACCCTATGAAAGTCTGAATCTTCAGGTTCAAGCAAGAGAGTGAAGTTTACAACCCATGCAAGGAAAATCATGAACCATGTGAGAACACTCATGGTGGTGTAAATAAAATTAATGTTGCATACGAGGACAATCATGCACCATGCAAGATAAAGCTATCCCTAATACAAAAGAAGATGTGGCACACGTGAGGACAAATATGTCCACACAAGGAAAGTCATTACTCATGCAAGGACAATCATGAGTATGCAAGAAAAGTCATGGAGCCAAAGATTTCAAAGAGTGATGGAAATACCTTCTTCACTAAGAGGGAGTGTTGTAATTTGGGTAGCTCCGGAGGTATTTTCGAGTGGAGAAAACCCACAAAAAGTAGGTTGGTTGGGTGAAGTACCCAAGTGGTTGAGGTTTTGACACAAAGTAATGGATTTGAGACCCAAGTGAATTAATTGTTTAATCTAATTTATGATTGAGTGGTAAAATAGGGGTTTCTTGAGGGATAAGGAAAACCCCCAAGATCACTCACACATGTGTATAAATATGTGAGACCAATGGAGAGGTCATTCATATAGCAAACCATCTTGTGCTGAATAGCAAGCATAAGAAGAAGCCATGACTAGCAGAAGGCCGAGTTATAGGTCTGAGAATTTTGTCCAAGGAAGAGAAAGAGGCCAAGTTTGTCCTTCCTAGAGGTTGAGGTTCTGAGCTAAGAAGGAGAGGTTAAACGTTGTGTTCCTTGTCTGTTGTTTTAGGAGGATTACCCTGGCCAAAATCTATTTTGACTGAGGAGGGTTGAAGCCCTAGATTAGGGTTGAAATACCTCAAATCAACAAGTTCAGGAGGGTTGTGACCTTAAGAAGGTCATACAAGGCAGAAAAAGGAGGGCCACAGTTGTGGGAAGGTGTCTAAGGAGAGGCCATAGGCCTAGAGGAGGCTGAGAGCCTCAGTTCAAGTTGCAAGAGGGTTAAAAAGGCCTTAAGACTAGGTAGGAGTATGTTTGAGGTAGGCCATAGGCAAATAAGGGGGGTCGAAAGGCCTCAAGGGCCTATGGAGCAAAGATGAAGTACCTCAAACTGAGAGAAGGCTAGTGAGATAGTGTGGAGGCTGCTATATTAAGTTGGATTGTTGAGTTGAAGTGGAGAAATTTATTCAATAATGGAGGCCTAAACAACATGTTTTGTGGCTGATAAATACAGAGGCTAAAAGGAACTAGTCACACTATGAGTAGCAGAGGAAGTAGGGATATTCCCTATGAGATATGAAGGCACCAAGGAATCTGAGGGCTAAAGAGATAATCCCAGATTCAAGGAGTTGTTTGAGAAGTCTGCCAAGTAGGCAAGAAGAGGATAGTGACAAAAGGATCAAATCAAAATTTTGGAGGCAAAGGATAGCAAAGCACATTACGGGAAAAGGGAATAGAAAGGGTTGAAGGTAAAGGATTATTTGAACAAGTCAACCTGTTTTGTCTTTGTTGTGATGGGAAGATTGAAGTTCTAAAGGATCAAACCTCAAGCCCTATATTTTGTTAACTATATATAGTAGTTTGTATCAAGGTTTATGAAGGGCCATGATCCCTAGTATGGGAGAGCTAATGTATTCTTATTAATGGACTAATGAGAAACGATATTTGGGCCATAACTTGTGTACTTTATTGTTTCACTATTCTTATTTTTCCATTATGCAAAGTACTTTTGTGATGGGCTTCTCTAGTGTGTTGTGTTCTTATATAAGGCACATACTAGATCTAGAGAGCATGAAAAATTTCAACATTAACTAGAGTTGCAACATTGACTCTTCTAAATTCCTCTTCGTCATGATCACATGGCTAACCCCTTTTGCATGAGTAATAGGGCTGACGTGGCATCCTCTCGAATTATTGTGGACAAAGCAAGAAGGTCATCTTCAAAATGGAATTTTTTTTTCATAAACACTCTAATTGAGGCGATTCTTGCATTGTTGGAAAGGTCTTTGTGTGTATAGGAGAAAACAATATCTTGTGCTAAAATGAAAAAGTTTTAACCCCCATCCCCCCTCCCCAAATCACAATGTGATGCCTTAAATGCTCCCAAAAGGTTTCATATTTTTCAAATTGGGTCCCAATGGTAAAAATAGGCATGTGAGCGTATTCCTCCACTTTTTCCACTCTACAAGCATCAAGATGGATGAAAATTTTTATAATGATCCGATCCATATCACTCTTCCCAATTTTGGGAGGATTTTGGTCCCCAAAAGCTTCTACTTAATGAGGTGAGTAAATTTTTCCTCCACCTTCTCTCAGGTATACCATTCAATATTTCCTAGAAGCTATCCTTTCAACCCAATATGTCAAAGGCCATGTTGCCCTATCTTGTATATACGGACCCCTTCTGCAAAATTGTATCTTCTATCAACTCTACCTAAGCATATGGTACCAAATCCTCTATAGAAGGTAGGACTTGTTCCTCTTCCTGGTCTAGCATGTAATGCTCATAGAGTTTCAAATTCTCTACATTCACAACTAAGTAAATGTGCATGTATGGCGATAGAATTTGTCTATAGGCATTATCATCCACCTTTTCTTGGGATCTCAAAAGGACCTACTATAGAGCCTTGATTTTATTACTAGGACCTTGTAGCCTCTCCTTGTTCAACTGTAACCATACTCTGTCTCCAACCTTGAACAACTCTATTTTGTGTTGATCACGCCTGGTCTTGTAATTTTCCTATAATTTTTTCACTGTATCATGTACTTGTATATGGATTTTCATGATATTTTCTACGAATATTTATCCCCTTAAGGCATCCCCTGTAATATCCTCCCTCACTCTTCCTTGTTTCCCATATGCAAGATACAAAGATGAAGGTGAAAAACATCCAAGAAAAAGTTTCAAATGAGGACTTACCAATAGAAGAGGGAATTTATATGTTATAAGAGTGTTGTATATATATCATATTTTGATCCTAGGTCTCCAAATTCTTCTGGTTGTAACCCCTCAAAAGTTACACCAAAGTATCGTTGAATACTTTCATCTTTCAATTTTTGTATGGATAGAATATTGTAGACCTCTTCAACATTGTGTTCATCTTCTCCCATAATGTAGTCCACAATGCATTGAGAAATCTTGTGTCCCTATATAAAATTATGCTCCTTGGTATCCCCAATTGCACCCAAACCTGTCCAAAGAACAAGTTTGCTACTTCCTACCCATTTATGATATTTTTACATGGCATTAGAAAACACATCTTGTTGAACCTGTCAACTACCAGGAATAGGTATGTATGTCCATTCCTAGTTGTTGGTAAACCTCCCACAAAGTCCATGAAAATGATTTGCCAGGGACGAGTGGGCACAATTAAGGGATGATATAGACCCGGATTCATTTTACTAAGCTTGCTAGTACAACAAAGCATGCATCCTCTTATGAACCTAGCTACTTGTCCTTGCATTCTGGGCCAATACACATACCTCTGCAAGTTGGCCATTGTCTTCCCTACACCAAAGTGCCCTACAACCTTCAAGGTGTGAGCCTCTCAATTAAGCTGCAACTTCTCACCTTTAGAAACATGTAACTTATCCAACCTGTACAGTAACCCATCTTTGAGATGGTATTCAATGGTGTTGACACCATTGTACACATGACTTTGGCTCTGCAGCTATTGAAACACCTCCTTGAAGTCTACATCCTCTAAATATGCGTCTCTATATGCATCATAAGTGAATGGTTCCATGTGAATCAGAGTTCCCAAAGTTGTGATCTTTGATATGGTGGCCTTGGAAGAATGCTAGCCAACTTATTTATGTTGCCCTTCTTGTACTTGATCACTAAATAAAATTCTTTTAGAAACCTCATTCCTTACTTGTGCCCACTCGTCCCTGGGAAAGCATTTCCATGGACTTTGTGAGAGGTTTACCAACAGTTTCTCATGTCCTATAACTCTTGCATTGTCTCATGTACCTGTATATGGACTTTAATCATCTTTTCTACAAATATTTCTTCCCTTAAGACATCCCCTGTAATATCATCCCCTACTCTTCCTTGCTAGCCATATGCAATATCCAAAGGTGAAGGCGGAAAATATCCAAAAAAAAATTTCAAATGGGGACTTTCGAATAGAAGAAGGGACTTTTATTTTATAAGTGTTGTATACATATCATATTTTCATCCCAGTTCTCCAGATGGTTTTGATTGTAACCCCTTAAAAGTTGCACCAAAGTCTCGCTGACTACTTTTGTCTTTCAATATATCTATGGATAGAATGTTGTAAACCTCTTCAACTTTGTGTCCATCTTCTCACACAATGTAGTCCAAAATGCATTGAGAAATATTATGTCCCTATCTAAAACTATGCTCCTTGGTATCCCCAATTGCACCCAAAATTGTATAAGGAACAAGTTTGTCGCTTCTTACCTACTGATGGTCTTTTTACATGGCATTAGAACACACGTCTTGTTGAACCTGTAAACTACCAGGAATGGGTTCAACAATTCCCTTCCCAGTTGTTGGTAAACCTCCCACAAAGTCCATAGAAATACTTTACCAGATATGAGTGCACACAATTAAGGGATGATATAGACAATGTTTCATGTTACTAGGCTTACTAGTACAACAAAGCATGCATCCTCTTATGAACCTAGCTACTTTTTCTTACATTTTGGGCCAATACACATATCTCTGCAATTCGGCCATTATCTTCCCTACACCAAAGTGCTATACAACCTTTGAGGTGTTACCCTCTCTAATAAGTTGTAAAAATATAAACACATAACTTATCCAACTTGTAGAGTAAGCCATCTATAGATGGTAGTTAACGATGTTGTCATCATCGTACACATGAATTTGGCTCTGTGGCTGTTGAAACACCGCCTTGAAATCCTCATCCCCTAAATATGTCTCTTTATATGCATCATGGGTGAATGGTTCCATGTGCATCAGAGGTCCCAAAGTTGTGATCTTTGGTATGGGTGGCCTTGAAAGCATGTCATCCAACTTATTTGTGTTTCCCTTCTTGTACTTGATCACTAAATAAAATTGTTGTAGAAACCCCATCCACTTGTAATGTCTGGTATGTTGTAGCATACCCTGGGCTTGCAAGTATTGTAGTGGCTATTGACCTATGTGGATTACTATCTCCTTCTCCATCAAATAGTGCTTCCACAGCAAGGCATATAGCTCCTTCTCATAGGCAAGGTAATTAAGAATTTCCCCATGAAATATTTTATAATGGTAGCATACTAACCACCCTCCTTGCATCAAGACCACTCCTATAACATATCCACTCACATTCGTCTCCACTTCAAAAGGATAATACAAGTTCGGTAATGCCAAAATTGGTGCTTCACTCATCTTCTTCTTCAGCTCCTCAAAGGCCCTTTGTTGACTCTTTCCTGACTTGGAAATTTTGCCACTTGTTGTGATGGTATGGAGTGGTGTTGCTAACATTGAAATTGAGGCTATGAATTTCCTTAGATATTGCGCCACCCCAATGAAGCTCCTAACCTCAGAAACATTAGTAGGCATCTTCCATTTCATGATGACCTCCACCTTGGAAGGATCTATCTTCAACTCTCCTTTACCAATCACAACCCCAAATAAACCAAAGACGGTTGTGCAAACTCACACTTTTTACAATTTTATAGTATATGGTACTTCTCTAATCTCTCCCACACCTATGTCAAATGTGAGATGTGCTCCGCTCAAGTAGTAGTGTATACCAGTATATCATCCAAAAAGACAATAACAAATGAATCTATAAAAGGGCACAATATGTCATTCATTAACCTCATAGACATAATTGGTGCATTTCATAAGTCGAATGGCATGACTAACCACTCATACAAACCTTGTTTGGTTTTGGAGGAAGTATTCCAAGCATCTTCTTTTGTGACTCGAACCTGGTGATATTCATAATTTTAGTCATTCTTGGTGAAGTATTTTTTTGTTGCAACTGATCTAGTAGATCATCTATCCTAGGAAACGATTACATTTTCTTGAGTGTGATTTTGTTTAGTGCCTTGTAATCAATACACATCTACCAAGTCCCATCTTTTTTTGACACTATGATGATGGGTCACCCACATGGTGATGTACTCAGTCGAATGACATCGTGTACTATTAGTTGCTACAATTCTTTCTTCACCTCACTTGCTTGTATAATATATTGTTTGTACAACACAATGTTTGGCAATGGAGAGTACGATAGTTGATGGATCTTCTGCTCCACTTCCCTCTTGGGTGGTAGCCATTTATACTCATGGAACAAATCCCTATATACATGTAGCAATTTTCCCAATTGTTTATGTTTCGTAGCACACCCCTATGTGGATGTCTTTCCTCTTACTAACACTTTGACACAATGATTTTCTCTTGAAAACAGTGAAACATACTTATTGCTAGAGATGATTAATGAATCTTGGCTTGGTTAGCCCCAATGAAATTTTTGACTTGCCTTTGTGTGTGTTAATGGTAAATGATTTTTCATCCTTAACGAGCCAGTACTAGTTTTCTCTCCACCTAAAAATTGCATCCTACATTTACATGTAGGGACTTACAAACATCGCTCCACATACATCAAGGGTGACTACATCTAGTTCCACTTCATCAATAAAATCAACATTGAGAGTAAATGTAATTTTTCATTGTTTGGTTACCTTTATTTTTGCATCCTTATTTACCCAACCTAACAGATATGGGCTTGGATGATCACAAACTTCCAATCCTAATTTTTTTACCAACTTTATTGCAATAATATTTGGTTTCAATCCCGAGTCAAACATAGCATCAATCTTGGTCTTTTTAACATATATCTTTATATGGAATAACCTCGTATTTACATTCTCTTTTTGTTGTTGAAGGCTATGCAGATTCACATCCTTCTACATTGATGTACAAACGATCTTCTCATCCACGTCTAAACTACTTTCAACCTAGTTGCTCGAATTAGTGGCTATGAGATTCTTCTTCTTACTATATTTCCTTTTATTATTCAGGTTAAGCTCTAGATGCAACTTGCAACACTTCTCCTCTGTATGATCGTCAATGTTATAGTAGTTGCAATGGTTGTTGGAGTCGTTGTACCTATGTGTTGTCGCTGCCATTGTTTTATCTATTCCCCCTTTCCACTTCTTCTTCCCCTCCTTAGAAGCATCATGTTGCTCCTTTTGCTTCAATCCACTTATTTTCCCTTTCTTCAAGCCTATGTTCTCCAAGTATTGTGTTTGTACACAAGCCTCATCCACCGATCTGGCTTTGAAAAACATCACTTTCTTCCACAGATGGTTGTGTAAACCCCTAGGTACTTGAGAAGTAAATATGGGTTCTTTGGGAAGATACCCAACATTATGGTTATCTTTATAAATTCTATGGTGTACTCTTGTACACTTTACCCCTGCTTTTGCCTAAAGACACTTTGCCCCTACTTCTTCCTAAAGTAGTTCCACCAAATCCACTGGTCATCTACATACCCAATAGGTTGAAATTGTGACTTTATGAGGATTTTAAACCCCTCTCACTTAGTCACTAGAATATCTCCCTCCAAACTCAAGCTCTTTGTGTGGCTTTCCCACTAGGTTAGGGCATTGCCCTCTAATTTTAGCCACGCAAATGAAATCTTTTGTTCTTCTTCTATATGATGAGCACTAAAAAAAACTTCTGATTACTGCAACCATTGATTTAGGTTTAGAGCATCGATATCAACTTGATATCAAGCTTCACTTCAATTTTGAACAAGGACTGAATGGTTTACAACACTTGAACTAGGTTGAACTTTTTTTGGGTCTTTTCTTCGGTTCGTCCTTTGTTTCTTCTCGATCTCCTGATCTCCTCTTTGATCATACCTCTATGTTAGAACCTCCATCTTCTCTAAATAACCAGAGCTTATTGGACAAGGTCATCATGTGAAGATTCATGTTGTAGTTTATATTTGCAACTCATGCTTCTAGCCTTGAAAACCTCTTCTATGCAGGATCACAAGAATTATTCACAAAATTGTCATCCATGACTTAGGTTTTATGGATTTTGGCTTAGCCAATCTAGATCTCTTGAAAATATCCACAATATACCCAAAGAAACTTGTTATAATACCAATATGATCCATAAACTGTCATGGATATTCCACTGGATAACTCTTCACAACATATCTAATTAATTACACTTGAAAAAATTGTTCGAGGGTTTATTTCTCTTTAGATTTCTAGATCTATAAATTATTGTTTATTTTTTATGAATGAAAATTATAATTATGTATAAAATAGAGAATAACAAAATGAAAACTCATAAACCAAAATTGGCACAATATATAACCTGGGAAACCATTTTTGGAGAAAATCCAACTGGAAAGTGAAGTTGCTTTCCTCTCTTTCTCTAAATAGAAAAGGGATGTGAGTACAAAGAAGTAAGGTCTATGGCTCGTGGTCTACTACAACGCACAAATCCTCTTTGTGTACTCTCTCCTTCTCCTTCTTAGCTACTCTCCCTTTCTATGGAACAAATGCACTAGAAAAGAATGGAACCCCTTTTCCTCTTAGTGGCCTGATTATAACACAATTGGATAGCCTACTAGTGATTAGGCTTGACTCCTTCAACTCTTCACTAGAGTTACGATATTGACTCTTCTAAAGTCCTCTTCATCATGATCACGTGACTAACCACTTTTCCATGAGTAATGGGGCTAATGTGGCATCCTCTCGAATTATGGTGGACAAAACAAGTGTTGAGAAATCTAGGGCAGCATATAGTTTAGGTTTATTACCTTGATTTGTCATATACTTCGACAAGTTTTGGTGCTTATTATATTAGTTCTTCATCATTATTATTATGCTATGTTCATCATCAAGACAAATTCCAAAGAAGAATATCACAAACTCAACAATAGGACACCAAAGACAAGCTCCATGCTAGGGAAAAAGCCCTCATAGGGGAAAACCCAGAGAACTCTCTTCTTATAGAATCAATTCAAAGAAGACTTCCAAGACCATAGACCCAAGATAGACTCACCAAGACAACGCAAACCATCCATAAGAAGAATTGTTATTCAAACAAATTATGCCATTGTCTTCTACAAAACTCGAACTTGTGGAAACCCTAGTATCCACAAAAAAATCACACAAAAGAGTAGATACAAGGTGTATGACGTCCTTCAATTCTTCACTAATCTTCATCTTCTATCTTCAAGACTCACATTTTTCTCTAGCCGTAGATCAAATCAGATCATATACCAAAAAAATATGTACAATGGAGGTTGAATTCCTCCCTTTATTTATGCTTATCAAGGGTTGCAAGGGCCTCTTCTAGGTTGACATGAAGGGTTGGTCAACTTGATCTTTGGTGGACTCTATATTTTTCCTTCACAACAAAATAATATTTCCTTTTCGTTTTACATGTTCTCCAATGGCTCTTTTACATCATGAATTTGACTTTGATTGAAGACTAAACCCCTAGCTCACTAAATGGGTGCTTAGACCTAGGACCAATGATCATGGGAAAGAAACCCATTCTTAAATAAATAATTTTTTTTTTTTACAAAAATATATTTTCTTTCTTTTGACAAGTACAATAATGATTACATCAAGTCATGAGCCAAATACAATTATGAAGATCGACACTAGTACAACTTTCAACACTCCCTCTTAACTAGATAGGTATTCATAATTGAACAAACAATACATGGAAAATACTTTCTTTGAAAATTTTCATAAGAAGAGTATCAACATACACAATGCTAAGAGATACCCTAATTGCAAAGGTATCTAACACATCAAAGATCCAAGTGTCACGACATTATTGTCATACACTCATACAAGGATCTAAGATACTAACAGGGACTAAGGTGTTATCCAGGCGTCTACCACTATAGGTATCATTGAGCTTCAACCCTAACATAAACCATTAGGGATCTAGGTATCATCTCTAAGTTCGGAGCTCCACAAGACCAATGATACACTCCCTTACCAGGATCCATACATCATCAACAGTTGGCCAAGATGTCCTCCCAGGTGCCATCATACAAGCCGTTTCATGGTACTTAATCTCTCCCTCTCAATCATCAATCTAAGTATGCTTGTCAAATATTCAAAACTTCTCAAGGATAGATCCACACATTAGCTACATGTTTAACAATTAGAACCTCTAGTAGCTTCACAACCCCAACCAATATCAAACTTCTAAGATATATGTTCTTGTATGCTAGCACGAAACTATTGGGTCTTCAACTATTCTGATGCCTCTTAGATCATCACAATATCCAAACACATTTTGACGGATGCTTCCTTCTTTAAATTCTTCAGTAGCACCAAACTCAGCCTCAATACTTCTCAACACATCCAAGTCTTGTTTGCGCCTTTACTAAAAAAGAATAACCATTTGTGGTGGTTTAGCCATTCTTTGATCTCATTCTTTCTTCAAGGTCTTTATTATATTTGTCAAAATATGCCCTCCCTCTCATTTGGGGAGATATGAATTTTCTTTATTCAAGCTTCTTCTTTACTAGGAAACAAATCCATCAACAACCCAACCACATAGGCTCTTTCTATCACATCATTAGAGAATTTCAACCTTCCGGAACACCATTCCTTCTTTCTTTACATGACAAAAAAATCGTTTATTAATCAGTAATGTATACTTCAATGCCATTAAGATTATTACAACTCCCTTTTTCCATCATGCTCAAATTTTATCATTAATTCATCATCTTCAACAACCCGAAGACTATGTACCTGCAAACCTTTTGATAACAAGTATGACCAAGCACATATATATAATAGAATAAAGTTAACTTTATCAATATAGGGTTAGCATGTCATCACAACATGAACATCTAGGGTTATCAGAGCTTTAAAAGTCAAACCCTTAGATATCCAAAACCTAAAATTTGTTGAGTTTACAATCAACGTTGGTTACACCTTTCATACCCTAAACTCTTACAACAAAATATGCTAGGGTTTTGTCACAAACCCTAGATTTCATCATCAAAACTAAACCTTAGATATCAACTTATATCAAGATAGGATTTCAATCATAGCGAAAACATTTTAGAGCTAGGGTTTTTGCTAGGGTTTTGTCGTAAACCCATAATCATCAAAGCTTTAATATTAGATAATAACCAAGTTAGGGTTTCATTTATACAAAAGCATATTCGCCTAGGGTTTCATTCCTATGATTTAACTATTATAAGGGTTTTTCCATAAACCCTAATTCATCCAACCCTAAAAATCTAGGGTTTCATCATATATCCTAGACGCCAATAACAAACCCTAAAAGGCTAGGGTTTTATCATAAGATTACCAAAATCCTAAACATCAAGAAAGTGAGACTTAATCATAAGTTCTAGACTTTATCAACAAACCCTAAGTAGATTAGGGTTTCATCATTAACATCAACGTACCCTAAGCATCAAAAGGCTAGGGTTTTATAGTGAACCCTAAAGGTTATGGTTTCACTAAAGTGAACAAAATATGAGTATGATAAGGGTTGATTTAATCTAAGGATCAATCACCCTAAAAAAAGGATTTTTATGATTCAAAACCCTAAACATGAGAGAGTTAGTAATACAAAGAAAATTTCAAAATGATCATACCTTTTAATGAAGAAGATTAGTAGCAAATCTTATGGTCTTAAACTTTCACAAACCTTGTAGGGTTTCCTTATTGAAGGGATCCCTTTAAATCTAGGCCATATTCCTTCTTTTAGAATATACCTGCAACATTTTCTTGACAAGTACCATCTAGTACAAGACTATGATCTAGGGTTCATATTAAATGAATTCCTATGGTTTTAGTACAAAACTTAGACATTATTCAATTTCAAGGATCTTCCATATACTTTACAAATCCTATATATCATGAGATAGGGTTTCTAAGAGGGAACAAGAGAATTGGGATAAATATTTCCATATGTTCTATCTAGGATTTACAATCCCAATTTTCATCATAAGAAAACTTGTCAAACATAGAATCATAAAAGTAACTAAACCCTACAACTTTTCAAGTTAGACTCTTAATAAATGAATATTCTATACATACCTCAAGATTGCATACCTTTGTCTTTCATGATTGAAAGATTGATGCCTTGTTTCTCTTCTTGTGAATTGAATACATATTGTTAGATGATTGAGACATAAAGAACATAAATGAATACTTACTTGACTTTGGTAGTATCCTCAAGGCCTTTTCCATATGCTAGTATAAGACAATTTATCAAGTTTTTCTTACATTGTAAATTGCTTTCTTGAGATCTTTCTTTCTTCAATGACAAACTATGGAGTAAATTATTTCTTCCTGTTGTAAACAAAGATGTATAAGTTCCTTAAACTTCATCAAAGATTGATATATTCTTCCTCCAAGACTGAGATTTCAAGGTTGATTTCTATGTTATTTGTTCTCTATATATATGCATAGGTATTTGATCTTTTCTATAGGGATATCATCTCCTTCAAAGATTATAGTGACTATGGTTTTTATAACAGGCTTACAATGCGTCACACAACATAGATTTTCTTGTTGACTTTTCTGCCACTTATAGGTCTCAACCTCCATATATATGTATGCACAAGTTTCTTCATATCTTCCTAATTCGGACTTGGCATCCTTTTTTTCACTGGATACTGAGACTAATTTTTAGTCCATAAGAGTCACTTCGATTTTGAGTAATTTGTCATTGTGTAATTATGCCCGAAATTTTGGTCTTTTGAGATTATCTGAGACCTTAAATAGGTTTACAAAGTCTTTAAATAATTCGATCTTGGTTCCTTTCTACAAGGAGCTCTTCATTGGAGATTACGACTACAAGAGGTACCTTAGAAATTCAATTCGTTCACCTTATGTTATTGCATAGAACCTTATAAAGTTTTAACTTTAGAGAGGATTTCATAACTTAAAATGCATGCACATAATTTCACTCCATCCCACAATGTGTTGAGAAATCAAGAGCAACTAGATTAAAGTGATTTCTCTTACTTTGATAACTGCTTGTGATGTTATTTTATTTCAAACTATAGAATTTGTAATTAGCTTCCTCTTCTCATGATTATTATTGTTTTCTTATCATTAAACAACTACCTGAATATCAAATAGTACAAGTGGAAACAAAATATAGGTTGCTAACGAGGGCTAAAACCTCTCCTAGAGAGAAAAACTCACCAGAAATGTTTCTCTTCTTATAGAATGTTCAAATGATGAATTCCAAGACTTAGACCCAAGACAAAGACCCCTCCAAGACCAAGTCAACCTTTCCTTCAATGTTCTTCAAATTTAACAAAGTCAACTTGTATTCAAACTTCTCTTAGTCCTTAACTCGACCCCTACAAGACTTTTTCGCTTCCTTCTTCAAACCTGCAATTTTCTGGCTTCCTGAAATTCTTGCAACTTCTCACATGTGGGAGGAATATGGTGAAACAACTCTCCTTCTTCCTTTGATTAGGGTGCTTATCTTTCTTTGGTAATTCAGTCTCCAAGTTTAATCCTATTGACCCCAAATTTCATCCTTTTAAGATGACTGCAATTTCAGTTTAGTAGCTGCAAAGTGTGCCCTAATTTTCTCACACATGTGGGATAATGTGGCCCAAAACAAACTTCAAGATTTTGATCTTTTCTTCCTTTAAGTCTCCTCTTCTTCGTTGGCTTCTTTATCCTTCTTGTGTGCTTCAATGATCTTTTTTGATCATCTAACAAATGAGGTCGAATGATATTGTATATATACACACTTTTATGAAGCTCAAACAACCCTAACAAGGCCAACTTCATCTCTATATGCCGAGTTGTCTTCTTGCGGGTCGACTTGGTCTTAGAAGGAGACTTTTGACATATAATAAATTCTTCTTACATAATACATAAGACCCAATAGGGTCTTAGTACATATGGCAGTGACTCTTTGACTTCTAGACTCTATGACAAAAACCTAGAAGCAAAAAATGGGTGCTTGACTTGAAACAAATTGACCTTGAGCGTAAAACCCATGCTATAAAATAATAATAATAATTTTTCTTTTATCTTTACATCAAATACATAAAATCAAGATTACATAAGACATTATGAAAACTGAACCTAGTTACATATTTCAACCCAAGGAACTCGACCTTGTTTACGCTAGAGATCTAGCTACTCGGATCTCCAAATGGTGTTACTCGGCTCCCTTCTTCCTTGTCTTTCAAGCTCAGATTTGCGACCTTATTTCATAGATATATAAGCCCATAATTTTGATATATCAGCTTGTTTCTACTTCTAGGTGGATCGTCCTTCAAGGGTAGGATTGAAACCCTTGTCTCTTTTTCACAAAAGTGATCTTTGTTGCCTTTATTATTCTAACCATAACTTTGATTACCATGTTGAGAAATCTAGGCCAGCATATAATGTAGGTTTCTTACCTTCATTTCTCTTATACTTTGACAAGTTCTTGTGATTATTATATTAGTTCTTCATCATTATTATTATGCTTTGTTCATCATCAAGACAAATGCCAAACAAGAAGATCACAAATGCAACAATAGGGCACCAGAGATAGGCTCCAATCCAAGGCAAAACCCGTTAATAGGGTAAAACCTAGAGAACTCTCTTCTTATAGAATCAATTCAAAGAAGACTTCCAAGACCATAGACCCAAGGCAGACTCACCAAGACTAGGCCATCCACCCACAATATGAATTGTTATTTAAACAAAGTCGACCACTATCTTCTACAAAACTCACACATGTGGAAACCCTTGTATCCACAGAAAATTCACACAAAAGAGCATATCCAAGGTGAATGAAGTCCTCCACTTCTTTGCTAGCCTTCATCTTCAATCTTCAAGACTCACATTTTTCTCTAGTTGTAGATCAGATCAGATCATATACCAAAAAAAATTGTACAATGGAAATTGAATTCCTCCCTTTATATATGCTTCTCAAGGGTTATAAGGGCCTCTTCTAGCCCGACATGAAGGGTTGACCAACCCGATCTTTGGTGGAATCTATATTTTTTCTTTACAACAAAATAATATTTCTTTTTCTTGTTACATGTGCCCCAATGGGTCTTTTACATCATGACTTTGATTTTGACTCAAGACTGAACCCCTAGAGTGTTGAAAATGGCAACAAGAAATGATATAAATAGCATTTCAAGTACCAATGTTGGAAATGGCAACAAGGAATGATAAAATAGAAATGCTAAAAATAGCATTGATATAAATAGAATTTCGGGATACATTCCAATTTTAGTTAGTCTCTGAACTAAAATTTAGAATCAAAATTCGAATTTGATCTTAGCAATTGTTTGAAAAATAATTAATTAATTCATCTTGAGTTAATTAGTTGGTGAAAATCAAACATGAAGTCTTTGTGAAGACATGCAACAGTTATCCCTTTGATTGAAGAAGTTATCCCTTAATTAAGGATATCAAGATGAGTTGTACTTTGAGTTGTAATTAGTTAGCTCAGTTAACTGAGCTAAGTCCAGTTAGATTAGTTCCAAACAGTTTGTGGAACGGATTGTGAGTTCAATCAGTTAATGCATGCATGCATGCAATTAGTGTTCTCCAAATAATTGAATATTCTCTCATAAATAACTCATGAATGTCAGTTCAGATAGAGACCTAGTTGGGATTAAAGAAAGGGACATTGTACTATCAGTTGGAGGAATTTTCCTATATAGGGAAATCATCCATGCAGAAGGAATTATCTCCTTCATGATTGCGCAGTTGTTTCAGAGGTTAGTGAGCAGTGTGAGGTAATTACACATAGGTGGCAGCTTGAGGACCCAGGAGAAACTGCACAAGAAAATAGGAGGCTTGGAGGATTGGAGGAAGGCATATGTTGTGTCTGTTCATTTTATGAAAAGCATTGAGGGATTGTATTGAGAGTTGAATAGCTTGTGAGCTAAAGCTTTGTGTAATCCGGACATATTTCCACTTGTATGATAATATAGAGATCGAGGTTTTTAGCTGAGGCTTTCTCCGGCGTATTCTTTTGTGTTCATGTGTGATTGATTTCTCATTCTCTGTTATATGTGTTCTATTTGATCTTTCTTAAAATCGATTAAGCTTCCGCAAGTTTGTTTGTAGAAGTAGATCAAGTATTTTTCTTTAGTATATTGCATTATCAGGGGATCTATAGTGGGAAATTATACATGGTATCGGAGCGAAGGTGGTCAAAGCGGAGAACAGTATACAAAGAAGGGAGAAATTCAAAGTTTGAAGTTTTTGATTATAGAAATCGAATTCTTATCACATCTCAAATTTCACCAATGGCGTTCAACGATTTGAGACTCGAGTATGCCCTGGATGGCAGCTCAAATTATATAGCCTAGAAGGATCGCATGGAAGCGGTATTAGAGGACAACGGTTTGAAGGACTTCATTGATCAAGAAGTCCCCAAGCCAACAGCGGCTAATGCCCAAAAATTGGTGAAATGGAAGAAATGTGTGGCTGGAGCGAGGAGGATTCTTCTAGAGGGAGTTCGAGACCACATTGCCTCGAGTCTCCATGGGAAGGAGACACCATTTTCAATGTGGAAAACATTGAAAGATCTATATCATAACAATAGTGATCAAAGGAAGTTGGCGCTGAAAGACAAGCTTTGGAAAATCAAGTGTGAAAAGGGCGACACGATCTCTACATATCTCAACAAGCTCACCACCTGTAGGGATGAGCTTAGAAGTGTAGGAATCACGACAGTCGATGATGACATGGTGAGTCTTGCTCTCCTCGGTCTTCCTAAGAGTTGGCATAGTTACCAGGACTCAGTAATGGAAGAGAAAAACTTCCACATTGGGAATGACTGTGGTCGGATTTGATGTAATAGAAGATCAGGAGAAGCACTAGAGATGGTTCTTCATCCAAGGAGGATGAAGAAAATTGCGCCTTAGCAAGGCAAAGAAAGGGAAAGAGAAGGATTCTCATCCCAAATCGAGTTCTTCTCATGGAGGGAAGAAGATTGACAAATCTAAAGTGAGATGCTTTAATTGTCATGAGGCGGGCCATTATGCAACTAATTTTCCATTGAAGAAATCCAAGAAGGGATCCAAGGAAGGATCTGAAGGTAAGGCATTGACCTCTCAGTTTGAATTGGATTTTACCCTCATTGCATGCATGGTTTCATCGATGATGGGTTGTGGTTGGTTTCTTGATAGTGGAGCCTCATTCCACATGACCGACGATAAGAGTTTGTTCAGTACCTTGGAGGAGAAAGACCTTCAGGTACTCATAGCGATGGGTAATGATAAAAAATATAGTGTTTCAGGTGTGGGCACGGTTTATTTTCAGAGGGAGCATGAAGCTTGCATTACCTTGACAGATGTGAAGTATGTGCTAGGACTGAAGAAGAACTTGGTATCGATCACGATGCTAGAAGACCAAGGCTATGATGTATTCTTCAGTAAGGGAAAGTTTTTCCTTAGACACATCACCACGAGACAGGTGAAGCAGATCGGTTTACGAGTTACGAACCTATATTTTCTTGAGGTTCAAGATGCATGCAAAGCCTTGAGGAGCAAGGCAACTGTTGGAGACTTGGTGGTTGAGAGGGAGAGTACATTACCTCTCAACATGCAGTGCCAGAAGAAGTCTCAGACAATTGTGGAAGAGCCACAATTGGTGAAGCAACTTCAGGAGGTTGTGGAGCACCCACAACTGGAGAATCCGAGAGGAGATCAAGTGGAGGCATCCACTCATGCAGAGACCTCCAGTAGGGGGAAAGTTTGAGCCAAGTGGGCAAAGGGATCACATGCATCCATACCTTCAGTTGGGAGGTGGGGCGATGTGGAGTGATAGTCCCAAGAAGGCTGAAATAGGGGTAGGATCCTTGAGGTACCCAACCTCTTTGATTAGACCTTGCTATGGGAGCCCCGACGAGGAGTAGCAGGAATGGATGAGTGGGTAGAGACAGATGTGGATGGAGCGACAGAGGAAGCTTCAGAATCAGAGGATGTTTCTAGCCCAACAGGGAGGTTAGTTGGGAGATCAGTTACTTACTTCTCAGTAACTGAGTTGTAGTGGAGCAGTGGGCAGCACGATGCAACATGATGAGAGGAGGTGCAGTGCTGGGAGACAAGACCAACAGCAACAAGAATGCAGCGGGAGGAATCAATGTGATTGATGCAGTCAGAGATCAAAGTGACAGAGGCTAGAGCAATCAGATACTGAAGAGCAAAGAGGTGTAGAGTTTTCAGTTGATAGAGGTAATAGCAGTAAGAGACTTTGATGATAGAGGCATCATTTAGATTCAGGTTGGATATTTTTTTGTTTCTAGAGTTGCTGGAGCAACAACACTAGGGAGAAGTGTTGCATGTAGAACATTCCAAACGTTCAAGATCGGGTTTGAGTTGAATGTCTTTCTTGTTGAGAGGGAGCGTTGAAAATGGCAACAAGAAATGCTAAAAAATAGAAATGTTATAAATAGCATTTTAGGTACCATTGTTGGAAATAGCAACAAGGAATGATAAAATAGAAATGCTAAAAATAGCATTGCTATAAATAACACTTCGGGATACATTCCAATTTTAGTTAGTCCCTGAACTAAAATTGAGAATTAAAATCCAAATTTGATATTAGTAGCTGTTTGAAAAATAATTAATTAATTCATCTTGAGTTAATTAGTTGGTGAAAATCAAACATGAATGTGAATACATGCAACAATTATCCCTTTGATTGAGGAAGTTATCCCTTAATTAAGGAAATGAAGATGAGTTGTACTTTGATTTGTAATTAGTTAGCTCAGTTAACTGAGTTAAGTCTAGTTAGATTAGTTCCAAACAGTTTGTGGAACTGATTGTGAGTTCAATAGTTAATGCATGCATGCATGCAACTAGTGTTCTCCATATAACTGAATATTCTCTCATAAATAACTCATGCATGTCAGTTCAGACAGAGACCCAATTGAGATTAAAGGAGGGGACATTGTCGTTAAAATTGGCAACTAGGGCCAAACTCCATGTGGGTCATCTTATTTATGGCAGCTAATATTTTTCTTGGATCCCTCTCATCGAGAGGTGTAGGATTGATCTAAAGATAATCTGATTCCAATAAATATTCATGGAGTTATGAATTTATTTGCTTTATAAGACAATTCATCAAGGTCGATCAACAACCAAATAAACCCACATGTGCTCAATGTTTTAGTATAAATAAGGTGGCTTTAAAGTCATTTCAACACACTTGGGATCTCTTCCTCTCTCTAATTGTCTTTGGGTTTTAGTAGGAGGAGAGATCCTAAGGAATAACGTTGACGGAACTGCCGGAAAAGATGGAACTACCATAAAAGCCGGAAAAGCCGAAACTATCGGAAACGCCGGAAATGCCGGAAAAGCCGGAAAAGTCGGCACTGCTGGAAAAGCTGGAACTACCAGAAAAGTTGAAAATGACAGAAAATCCAGAACTGTCAGAAAAGCCAGAAAAGCTGGAACTGTCGGAAAAGCCAGAAAAGCTGGAACTGCCAAAAAAGACAGAAAAGCCAGAAAATCCAGAAAAGCTGGAAATGCCAAAACTGTTGGGAAAGCCGAGACTACCAGAAAAGCCAGAACTGCCGGGACTACCGGAACTGCTAGGAACAACCGGAACTGCCGAAATTGCTGGGAACAGCCGGAACTGCCAGAACTGTCGGGAACTGCCGAAACTGTTAGAGCATCTGTCTCCGAAGGAGAGCAGCATGAAAGGGACAACTAACTAACATTGGGACAGTTGTATGGTACTTAACAACAAATACACCAAGCATGCAATGTTACAACTAGCATGCCTGGGACAACTAGCATGCAACAACAAGCATGCTAAAGACAACAAGCATGCTAGGGACAACAAGCAAGCAAGCTAAAGCCAACGCATAGGTCAAGATGGCAACATGGTGCAACAATGGCACATAATGCAGTACAATGATGGGTACAGTCATGATTAATGATGCGTGATGAGATGCAACATAGTGATGATGGGTGCAGCATGGTGCAGCGTAGTGAGGTGCAACATGATGACGAAATACAACACAACGATAGGTGAAGGAGTCACCTTGGAGAATCAGTTGAAGCAGTATGTCTTCAACTGATATCATGTATCATCTTCTTAGAGATGATCCATGCTCTTATCTAGATAAGTCAAAGAGTTGACTTCTATTGTAAACGTACTCTCTCTCTCTCTCTCTCTCTCTCTCTCTCTCTCTCTCTGTGCTGAACTGTTGAAGAGCATATAAGAAAAATTGATAAAGGGTTTCCCCACATTAGGGTTTGTCCCTAGGTAACGCCACATCTTGTGTCCTCTTGTCTTGGCTTGTCTTCTGCGATTTATGTTTATGTTCTATCTGCAGTTTACTTTAATGCTGATGTGATTGCTAATCTGGAAAAGATA